>LIEC01011418.1:23253-40716 GCA_001925005.1 Drosera capensis | reverse complement strand
CCCCCCCAAAAAAAAAAAAAAAAAGAAGTCTGTTGGTTCTACTTTTCATCACTACAAATATACATAATTTCCATGCTCTCATCATTGACAGGGAATTGTATATGCACTCTCACTTTACTTTTTGCACGGAGACATGTCTACAAGCCGAACCAGTAACCTCTGGGTCACAATGCATTAAATTCATCAATGTTCTAGAGCTCATATTCCTCCCCTCACCCTACCCCACCTCTACTAATTCCATTTTTCAACAATCTCCATGACAAAATCTTCAAACTCAAGGACGAGAACTTCAATTTCTATTTTCTAATGCAAATGCAATGATTTATAGTATAAATGGTTTAACATGAAGTACAATTTTAACCACCTCTAACATTTACTGGGATGTCAATGGGGAGTAAAATGTAAGTTGTTTCTGAAATGGCGAGTAGAATGGGACAAAAAAATTGTTTGGGGTTTAAGTCTGGTTAGGAATTTCAATGAAGTTTCCCTGTAGCTCGTTCCCTTTTCATTACAAGAAGAAACAAAAAGGTCATTGGGCGCAAGAAGGATAAGAAGAAACTTACTTGAACCCACTCATCACTTAGCCCAAAACTTTGTGCCTTGGACAACAGGGTAGGATAGAGTTCTACCTCCAAACTCCTAACACGGGGCATAGGCCATTTAACTCCATTAATGAGACGAGGTGGGCCCTTTGCACCGGACAAGATTTTATCAAGGATTTGGCTGATTGTATATATTGGTATGCCTCTCACAAACTGATGATCTTCAGACGAGCTATAACCATACTTCAGCTGCAATGGAGGTTATAATGAATATCAACCAGTTTTATGAGACAGATTTGATTGGTATGAGCAAGACATAAAAGGAGAAAGAACCTGAGTAGAGAAGCTGCCCCAGATAGCTTGAACCCTTCCTTGCTCATCAGCCAGTACACCAGAAAATGTACTTCCAAAATCTGAAAAACATGCGATAAAGGTTAAACCCAATTACTTCCACATTGATGGCTCTGTGTTTCCTTCAAACATAAAAAAGAAAAAAAAAAAAAAAAAGGCTCTGTATTGGCTTCTGTTTACATCTATTATTTGCTGAAGACATATCAGTAGGCAAAATAACCTGTATCAAGCTCAATTACTTCCATATTAATGGCTCTGTACCGAGGACAATCAGCAGAGCCCACAGTTAGAGCAGCACATGGATTTGTAACGATCGACTTCCTGGAAGTTGCCTGTAGGCTCCGACTGAGTCCCACAAGATAAATCGTATCACCTCGGCGCAATGGAGGTTCTGTTTCAAAAAGACAATATACCCATTCAGAGCAATAACCTTTGATACTTTCTTTATGCAGAAGAATAGCACAAGCTAGACAAGAAATAGTCTTGCAAGACACACATGGCCACATTTCAAATAAACTTATATTCTCTTCATCAAGGGCTTTACGTAGCAATATAAAATTTTGTTTTTACCTCATATCATAAAGATTAAACAAGTAGAGTCAAAGCTTGAGTATCAATGGGATGGAATTGAATAAATAAATGTTTATCAACAAATACATATGATAATTTATAACTAGATTAAAGTCGTATATGCCATTATGCCATAACATGCCATGATATTGTTTTGAGTTCACAAAGTATAAAGAAAGAAAGAAAAAAATATAAAGGTCCTCATGATGCGTTCCATATTATGACATAATAATTCATTATTATGCATCTTTCCTCATATTCAATTGGGGTATAGATCAGATAACATTGTACTGCTTTTATCCTAATAAACCCCACTGCAACTTCTTAAGACAATAGAAAAATACTAACAGAGTTTTTTTTTTTTTTTTTTTATAAAAAAAGAACACCCATACATCGCATAGGTAAAATCCTAGTTCTGATCATTTTAAACAATCTCCTTCCAAATAAAGGCAATAAGTTTTCCGCCTCGACACCTATGCTTAAAGCGAAGGATGATGCTCATATGAAGCCTTGACAAGAAAATTATCGTAGATCACTTCATCTTAAATATCAGGCTCCACATCTCTTGCTTTCTTTCTTTCCTTCTGGATCCTACTTTTATTCGCCTAGCTGATAAATAAAGGGGACAAAAATCAAATTTTGACCACATTCGAAGGCAGATTTTGGGAAAAGTCAGTTTGAAGAATCATGGCGAACAATCGTGAGAACCCACAATCTCCAAACAAATTCAATTTGTTCAAAAATAGAGCAGGAATAATCAGACTCGAATATGTTCACAACTTAAGCCGTAAAACAAGCAATCCACAGTCAAAGAAATTTTGACTAACAGGCAGCAAGCGAAAAGGCGAATAGAGTGCAACATTAACATTTTTTTATAAAACAACAAGACTACAAAACTAAAAAGAACTGAAATAATTAGCTTACTCATGTAAGCTTTGGTTTTTCAGCCTGTGTGGAGTTCACAGAAGGAGGGTAAAGGTAGATCACTAGGAAAAACTGAAGACCTAGTACACCATATAATAACTATTCAACATTTCTGGAGACTAAAACAGAACTAGACTACTAGTATATAGTATGGTTTAACTTTGTTACCAGGGGGCATATTTCAGTTTCTTGGTTGCATCACAGCTCCGAAAAAGATAAGAGTCAGGCATACAATGTAAGAATTAAGGATACACAACACAACAGAAGAACCTGATTGCTGGTTAATATAAGATCAATGACATGACAACATGGGCACACAGATAAAGAAATGACATCAAATGGACTTCTATCTAAAATGAAAAAAAAAACAATATTGAATAATTAAATAAACCTACCAGGCAAAAGTTTAGCAGCACGAACCATTTTAGCACCAACAGCTCCCAGGGCTGAAGGGTCATATGCAACAAGAGCATAGTTGTGCACTGGATGAAGAAAAACAACCTGCAATGGAATCCGATGACTTGAGGACATGACAACGACCCGAAAATCAGCATTGAGTCCAAGGAAGTACCTCGGCAGGAATTTCAATAGGAAAAGCAGCAAAGGAGAGCATCACATCCGATGCAGAAATTGCGACTGTGTTCTTATCAACTACAACTAAACCCATGCTTTCTGAATGATGAATGATGACTCCCGTCCCAAAAAAATGTTGTGAGTGAACCCCATCAACCATAAATGAGGGTGGCACATGAACCTTGTGTCACAAATTTAAAAAGGTTAACGTTCCATGATAGCAAAGATAAGCCATTCATATTTTCAAACCTCAGAATTTTCTTTATAGACAAAAAAGAAAAAAAAGAAAGAAAAAAGGAAGAAGCTGCAGATACTTGTACTTCAGTAACATGCCAACAACTCAGATTAGGAGGAAACAAAACAAATAGATTTGAAAACTAATTATTTAGCAACAGAGCTTCACCTCAAACATCACAAGAGTAGGCTCGATCACACTTTCAGCAACAGAAGTATGAGAAGCAACTGCTGCTGTGCTTTGATTTTCTAGCAAAGTTGCAGTCTCCCGAATCATTGAATCCTCCAAGTTTTCCTCTCTATGTTCAAGCAAGGAACTGTCTGCATTAACAATGCCATTAGCAGGTGAATACTCTTCGATTTTCACTTTTTTATTACTGCCTTCTGTCTCACCCCTAATAAGTGTTCCCTCTGAAACATGATCAGAATTAGTTTCCATGCTAATTGTAGTATCAACCAACTTTTGACTGTCTCGTTGTGTATCCTCCATCAAAAAAACGTCATTCTTATCTATGGTCAATATTTGTGTATCCACTTCAGATGCATGCTTCATAACTGGTTCCTGATGAAGTGAGTTCGATGTCAAGGCTGGTTTCACAGTCCATAAACCTGTACTGTCATCACGTGTATACAGTCGTGGAGGGGCATACCATTCATGGCGATCAATCGTAACCAACACAGACTGCAGAAAAGGCCAAGTCAGTAGGTTTTTACAGCGTATATTAAAAAACCTAAAAAAAAGAAAAAAGGTGATCAAGAGATTGTTAGTTAATCATGTATATCTTCTATTCTTTTAATAAACTTTCTTTCTCCTTTTACTTTTTTGTATTGCTAAATCTTGTTCATCTTATCTCCATAAGCACAGCAAGAAAACAGTTTTGAGTCCAGTTTTGTACAGGCTAGGTGATCTTTCTTTAAACTGTGCTTGTTTCCTGAATGGGGCAGCTAAGTGATTCACAAAAGAAGGCAGCCACCAACAGTTGTACAAGGTCATCAGGGCAATCTATGAATTTCACCTTTCGTCTATGACGGTCCACATAGGTCACATACTCCAGTGGCAGACGAGCACCCCTCGACAATTTAGAGAGTACAGAAATCAGTTGCTCGATAGATGAGATCTCTTCACCGGCAAACTTCTTAATGATGGCATGTCGTGGAACTCCTGCTCTAAAGAGCATATATCTGCCATGGTGCAACATGACATCAGAATGTATTCAAATTCTACAATCATTGAGGAAACCAAATTAATTGAACATAGGACCAAATTGCATCGCAAGCCATACTACATCACAAGATACAATAATAGCTTCAAATAACATTAAGTTTCATAAATTTCAAGTGAAAACCAACAAAATGCACGATCAGGAATTATGTTTTCTACATCGACTCCACAACATAGAGATTTAATCTTATTTCCATGAAGTAGCCATCAAATTTCATGCAGATCAGCCTGGGTTATACAAAAAGAGAACTTCTATGCCTTGACAATCGACAGCAGAGGCACAACCACAAAGGCACCACTGATACTTTTATCACTGATTCACCGTCCACTCTTTGGGAAACAAAATAAAAGTGAATATTACTAAACCCAAGGTCTACAAATCAAAGGAACCAACCTAAGACACTGGCAACTGCCTCATCTTCAAAAAGTAACAAAAATTGCTAGAGCATCCAACTAAGCCCGAGCCCCCCTTTTGATGGCCATCAATAGACTAAGTGTCAGATCTAATACCGTTCGCCATTAAAGATATACAAAATTAGAAACCAGGAGCGGATTTGGTACATGAGAGACTTATCACAAAATCACAAGGCAGTGAGAGAAGAGAGCATACCCAGGGTCTGCCACATACACAAGGCCACAATTGAACCGAAAATTCCTAGCCTGCAATTCATGCAATGAGTCAAGACATCCATAGTAGAAATGAAACCACAAATGACAAAAGAGTGAAAGAAAAAGGGTGCATGTAAGGGTCACAAAACTGATAGATGCTGATGACGTTAAACAATGGCACAGGAACCAGTGAACAATGCACAAAGAGTAATGCATTATAAAACTACATGTATGAGAGCCAGGTAGGTTCGAACATGTGCCAAGGACTTTCCATTCAGGGATCTTTAAAAAAAAAAGGATAGGACACGCATTACAGAGACATGAAAGATCAAGAACTGCAGCATAGCTTGAGTTAATACTTGATAGCTTCATGTATGAAAAAGGGCAAGCAATGGGTCGGATACTCAAACTATACACGATAGTCAGCAGCTTCAGAAACAAAATCACAAAGGACAAACATATAAATCATCTAACAATGGCCATCTAAATGGATGGGTCAAATCAAGAAGAGAAGATTTGCCGTGTAGTGATAAAGAATGTCAGCATCAAAGGAAAATGCAGGACACATTTAGGGATGCTGATCTTGTTAAGGAGAAGGCCTTCAGGTACCCAAACGATGGACTTAATGGGAGGATTTCTTACATGGGCTAGAGTGGTAGACAAAGAATAAACCATGAGCGCACAAATCAAGACTGAGTACAGGGAAACCCCGCAAAAGTAAATGTATCAAAAGTTTCATAGAATCAACAAGCGCAGTAAAAAGGCTTTGTTCAATTATGGTTAGACGCTAAGAAAGAAGCGGATCTTCTTGAAGTTACAACAACACTGGTTTTGTGTGACCCACTCACATATCTACACTTTCCCAAAACACAGATACAAGAAAACATTTGATCAGTAAGACTTTGGAGCTGCAAGTTATTATTCTAGTACAAGACTTACTAGTCAGTCACAGCATTGATGCCTCCAATACAAGTGAGATACCAACCTGTTGATAGGAGAGTGGATGTACCACTCCACCACTCACTTCAAGAAAATAGTTAGGTGTTATAGAGTGCAAGTCTTGAACCTGGATAAATATTATAACAATCTATTAGGCAAGGTTTTAGCAAGATTAAAAAAAAAAGCGTAGATCAATTGACATTGCTAAATCATATCAGAGTAAAGGCAAAAATGGCCGTAGTCAAATACAAGCTACTTCTGTAAAAGGACGCAAGCCCAATGCTAGAAGTGTAGTAGCTTCTCCAAAAGCTACTTGCAACAATTACATACACGTTGAACTATCATGTCCAAATGGAGCAAGAGAAAAAAAATAAAAAATGAAGGTACCTATTCTTAGTTTGATGCTAGTTTCTCCAGATGAAAATTTCCAAATCCACATTCAAGCAGTTACAAGGAAAAAAACAACTTTTTTTTAGTGGGTAGCTGAATCAGGTTTCCTTTGTGGCTAACAATACCCTAAAAAAAAGCTGCCCATTTACTCCAAGGAACCATGCTTCTTCAGCAAGCTTTTCTTTTCATCCTTTGCTTTCAACCTTCTATGCTTGTGCAAATATTAGTGACTAAATATTAAAAGGTATTTTATGATGGAATACTAGAAGCTAATGCAGTTGTTAAATACATTCCAGACTTTAATATTCACGATTAAAGGCTGCTGATTGTAGCAGCACTCAAATTCCAAGTGATTCGTACAGGAGAAACACTAGTGAAGACTGGCCAAGTTATCAGTACATGAGACTTGAGATCATAGATTCATAAGGAGCAACAATACAGCGCATAAAACTTGAACCAGAAATTTTGCAATGGCAATTGGCAATTTAAAATTTTAAATCCATATGAATTGCATCATCAATCATGTAACTCATGTCATAGAATAACTATGGGTGCACACTCAAACTATCAATGCAAACATAAGCCTTTTCTTCAAGAAAAATGAATTTTTCAAGCTTAACAAAAAGCTCTTAAGCCGAAAAAGCACCTAAGAAGATAGAGGCGGCCAAATCTAGGTTGGCACGAGTCGTACTAGGATGGGTGACACTGACACAAGTCGTAGGCAGAAGAATATGGACACAAGGAGCAGGCTTTCAGCATATAATGTGCGTAAACATTCAGAACATTTTTTTTTTTTTTTGTGCAAATGACAACTAATGGTGATTATGATTTTGAGTGATCTGACACAAGAGATATGATTGATGACAAATCTAAGATTGTTCTCCCAACATTCAAGTTCAGAGAAATATTTTCATTCCTGTAAAAATAAGCTAACAAATAAAAGGCAGTCTCACCAAAAGTTCAACTGTCATTGATGTGCCTCCTCGTTCAACTCGTAACTCGATTTTCTGGTTCACGCTGTCATTTAACAGATTCTCCAGTTTGAGAAACTGCGTCATAACCTGCAACAAGAGATGATAAACAGAAAATATTTATCCAGATAGAAAACAATAGGAACAATAAACATTGATAATAGAAAGATAGAGAAACAAGGAAAACAAGAAACAGAAAGAGAACCATAGTCAATCCAGTTATCTTATATTTAGGAAATGCAGAACTCCCCTAAGTTATTGATACACAACACAGAACCAGAATATCTTCTATGTAACTATTTATGTCCACCACGTGATACAAGCGAAAGAAGGAAAGATGGGTATTATAACCTTCACGTAGAGAGGGAGGAAATATTAAGGAACAAATGAATTCATATAGAACTAGATGGCCTAAGAGGTGGCAATCTTGGAGTATGACGACTATTTAGGACATAAGGACCCAGAAAAATTTCAGTTCAATTTTCCCCTTTTAGTTGCTTTTACTTCCATCACCTTTTTCGCTTCAAGATGCGATAATCGAGTCCTATTAAAACTCCTACTCCTTTAATATCACACACACATGCCCCAAGGTTATGTACTTATGTTGACCAGAATCAGAACCTACCTCACCATTGACATGAACAAGCACATCCCCCGTTTCCAAATGCATATGGGCAGGTCCACCTGGAACCTGTATAATGCTTTGTTAAACAGACATGATATTCAACAGAATAATTGACAGAACTGTAGGGTAAAATGCTCTCACCACCGAATCAACAACAAGCATTCCAGTTTCTTCAGATGGCGATGCACGACGTACAATCTATTTTCATCAAGACAAGAATTCAGAAAATTATGTCATTATCAAATATATTCAGCAATCAAAAGCTTCAAAACCGGCCAGTTACCAGCTCTGTATCTCGTCGTAGGCCAAGCCGCTGTATCTCATCAAAACCTTTGTGGATAAATGTAACCTGGAGAACAGTTAAATCGCTTCTATGAATTCTTAAGCATAGTGCCCTGTGACAGCTATTCGATCGGAAAACAAAGGCTAGTTGTGCTGGGATTATATGATGCATAAGAGAATTAGAATAACAGAGAGACGAATTATAATCTTAAGCATAACCACAAAAGGTGAAATGAGCAATGATATGGAAGTGCAGGAAGAGCTAGGCAGCATAGCTCTCCTCATGGCTGTTTTTATCAAGAACAGCATATAGAAAATTAACCCAGGAGGGCTAACTCTCAGTCCGGAGGAACCCAGATATTATGAATAGGCACAGATTTATTTTCAGGCTAATCTTAATGATGAAATTCGAACTAGGATAAACAATATAGTATTGGGATCGTTGATACACAGGAATATGTGTTGTGTATAGGGTCATAGGCAGTGTGCACAGGTTCTCTTTCTTATCTGTAGCTATAGCAATGAAGCTCTGAGAATATCCCATATGAGCTGAGTCGAAATGATCCTGCTAACTGCCTGATCATTTAGTTGTTTGTGAGCATCATGAAAGGGAAGACCAGACTGACTCATACAAAAAGGATATGAGCTGAGAATTATCCTATATGAGCTTAGAGTCGAAATGAACCTGCTAACTGCCTGATCATTTAGTTGTTTGTGAACATCATGAAAGGGAAGACCAGACTGACTCGTACAAAAAGGATGGTCACAGCTTTGCTCTTCAAGATTGGTATGGAGAACATAAACAAACCTGAAGTGTACCACGGGGAATGGAAGGTGCAGGCCATTTATCAGGGGATAAGTCTCTACCCTCACGCAGGAATCTAAGTGCCCTCACAACCTGCAGATATATTTTATTGTCAGTTAAAAACGTGAATGTTTATGTCAATTAACTGAGCAGTTAACTGGCCTGCAGGAGCTTTTCATACTACTTCAACTGACCATCTGCCCAACCCTCAAGAAACTCAAAAATGCCAACTAACCACTCAAAAGGAGAAGGGACAAAACCAAGCTTGTTGATTTAATTCAGAATAGCCTTTCCATAGAAGCTTATCATAACAACAGGGCATAAGAGCTAATGGGGCTTCAGCTTCCCGCAAAATGTTTTTAATCTTGTCAAAATCTTCGAAGAAAACATAATAAAAATAATTAAAGAGTAACCAATTCTAGATCCTTTAGCTATCTGACAAATGGTTTGAACGCTTAACTTATTGGATCTTACATGAACCAATCATCAATTGCAAGATGAGTTCTACATGTACGCAGAAGAAGAGTGAATCCTATTGATTAAAATGGCTTGGTGGCAAACCACAATAGGACTCACTCACGAACCTGTTCCAACGGTAAGAAGAATGCAGATGCACTAGACGACTTGCTCCCAGCATTCAATGCAACTGCCCTTCCTTGACAATCGATAACAGGCGAACCACTTGAGCCTCCTTTAGTCCCAGACGCTGCCTTCAACAGCATAATAAATATCAGTGTGCCACAAACTAATTTTTTTTAAAGGGTCATATTTCTTTTTCCATATACTCTGACGTACTCAACCACAGATAAAACCAAGAATATCTTATCCAAAGCAACAACCGTTGGAACCCCAGAAAAGGGAAAAATAAGAAGATATATCTGTGATACCAAGGGTAAATTTAGTATCTGACTACTGATATTAATCAGCACACTTACTTGCATGTAGAAAGTATTGAAGTCATTATACCCATCACTGCATAAAAAAGAATTTCAAAAAAAATAAGAGGAACCTCAATAGGGACTTCAATAGTCCTCCCAACAGCCAAAGGAAGAACTTATCATCAAAACAAAGAGAAAAAAGAGAGGGAGAAAAAGATAAAAACACTACTGATGCGCACAACAATTATTCATACGTAATCGAGTTTTCACCATGAAGATTCCATTTCTGCTAGTATTCAAAACAATATCCGCCAACAAAGTAGCAGCAACAGATCCTAGCTAGGATACTGTATTCAGACTTCAAATCAGCCATATTTTCAAAAAGACAAAAAAAAAAACCTCCCATCGTGATGTGTTTAATTTTACTATCCAAATTACATAATATTTGCACATAAGCTATTACTACCCACTTTTATGGCTTAGATTTAACAGAAAAACTAATTATTCCTATTTTTTTCTGTTTAGTCAATCAATTTTTAATGGAAATATTGGAAGTAACAGCCTAATAGGCAACGCTTTGCTTTTTGAGTAGGCACAATGAAAATGTGATATTTTAAGGCGCTTTTTAGAGAAATGATCAATTGGGATGTAAGTATATATATGGGGTTGAAGGGACTAAAATGTCTTTAGCCAAGATAGCTAAAGGCACTTGTGAAAACACTATAAACAACATTGATTTTCAAGAAACCCATCATTAGATGTGATGATCTACGAATATGAAATATGATAAACAAAATTTAGAATCATTTCGACACATGATAAACAAAATTTGGAATCATTTCGACATTCCAATCCTTCAAAACAAAAACCAAAAACTTGGAACGGTTTAAAATAATCCATAAATATGCATTATCATTCCCGAACCTACGGATCACAGATGACCACCAAATTCGACATGCACAATGTAGACGAGTGAGTGATAATATTCATGAGCAAATTTGATAATAAACAATATAGTTTGTGTGTTTTTATGAGTGTCTTTAGCCAAAATACTTTAGCCCCTTTTTTCGTATATATAAATAAACAATTCTCAAAGAAATCAAGCTTTCTTTTAATCGAATTGAAATCACATCGATGCCTTGTTAGTGTCATTCCCTTGTAATCTCAATTATATTAATAGCAAATTTGACAAGGGAACATCCAAGTTTATTTATCTTACAATTCAAGCAATCAAGGATGGAATTTCAAAAATATTACCGAAGATAATTTGCTTACTTTTTATAATGAGGTGCATCTCTATCCAGACGAGCCAGTGTGCCAGCTAAAATTGAAACCTATAAGACAAGACATAAGAGTAACATGAGGAAGTGTTTAATGAATTGAATGATAATAAAATCAATTCATACACCATGAGAAATGGTAGTTTGACACTTGAAATTCTCATTTAAAAGTAACCAGAAAAGAACAGAAATGGCAAATTGCAACCAAGGAGATACTATGAGAGCAACTCTAGATGGCTTTCTGCATATACATGGGAATGTCTGGGGAGAAAAACCAGAAAGGCATGGATGTTTCAGCTTCTTTCAGCTTTTACGAGATCATCATACCAGTCGAGCAGCTAAGACGAACATAGGGACATAGTAACAAAATTCGGATACGGGATTAATTCGACAAACATAAATTACGAAAAAATCAAGAAAAAAAAACACAATGATAAATTCGGCATGAGAACAACACGGTGATTAATATGAAAAAAAAAAATCAAAACACAAATTAATATAATTTCAAACGGAAAATAAAGGGATCGATGTTCTTGAGAAACCCAAAGTTTTGTGCGAATGTTTTGAGACAGTTTAGCTACATTTAAAAAATTCAAATTTTTTTCATATTTTACGAAAAAACTGGAAAAAATCTGAATTATATGCAAATTATACAAAAAATCCGAATTATACACGAATTTTATGAAAATTTTGATTTCAATTCAACTAATGAAAAATCCGCGAATTATACGCGGATTTGGTTACAATGCATGGGGATAGCAAGGAGCCTACAAGTATGGGCAACAATGCTCCCTCCTATCAGTAGAGAGCGCATATACGCCTAAGCGACCAGACAAAATAATATACAACGGGTAAAATAAGTATTTAAAACAACATTCAAGGAGACAAGCAGTTAGTGAATTTAGGATTAGAAGTTCACAAATACATCTTACCATACACTAGTGAAATTAATTTACAACCAGGAGCATGCACATTGTATCTTTATTTGATGCTTTTTTTGTTCTTATTAAAGCTTCCATTCTTAGTACCAACTTCGATCAACATAGTTATTCGACTAGGGAAATACTACAAGTACTGAACAGATTTATCCAACTTGCTGAATGCATATAGCATCCGGGAAGATACTTGCTGCTCTTTTCATTGGGAAGAAAACTCTAACCATCAATAACCTTCTTTGATGCATTCAATATATTCTTTCTAGAGTGATTAGGAAACCATTAAGGCTAAAATATTAAATAACTAATTACACTCAGGCAGGAAAGGACCTACTACAGCAATCAAGTGAAACAGGAGAGTTATATGAATACCTTTTCCCCACTGTCATTGCCAACAACCCTGATTTCAATATATTCTTTCTAGAGTGATTAGGAAACCATTAAGGTTAAAATATTAAATAACTAATTACACTCAGGCAGCAAAAGGACCTACTACAGCAATCAAGTGAAACAGGAGAGTATATGAATACCTTTTCTCCACTGTCATTGCCAACAACCCTGAATTTCAATATATTCTTTCTAGAGTGATTAGGAAACCATTAAGGTTAAAATATTAAATAACTAATTACACTCAGGCAGCAAAGGACCTACTACAGCAATCAAGTGAAACAGGAGAGTTATATGAAAACCTTTTCCCCACTGTCATTGCCAACAACCCTGAATTTCAATATATTCTTTCTAGAGTGATTAGGAAACCATTAAGGTTAAAATATTAAATTACTAATTACACTCACGCAGCAAAGGACCTACTACAGCAATCAAGTGAAACAGGAGAGTTATATGAATACCTTTTCCCCACTGTCATTGCCAACAACCCTGATTTCAAGCCCAACGCAAGCAGCCTCGGGCGCAAGAGGTATCTCCTCATAGTTCAGAAACTGAATAGCTCCTGGATCATAACGGAAGAAGCCAAAATCATGCACCTAAAAAAATGAAGATGATGTCACGCATGTGTACAAATATATTCATCAATCAAAGAGTGACCTTCACGAGGCATTTCCACACGAGATTGGCCAATCATAGATGGACTCCTCCCGGGTTAAGGAAAAATTAAAATGTTAAAATTAGAATGTCTAGAAAAAATTCTAATTAGGAGAAAAATGTTCCCATATGATGGTATCATTGATAGGAAAAAAAACTATACATTATTAGAGCAAGATAAACTAATAAACTTCGATGGAGTCGTTCAAATGCTTCACCGATGTCGGTTCACTTCAATACATCCAACTAATAGAGGAAGATGGAGCAGTATAACCAAGGCACAGCTCATCATAACTGGAATTAGCTTAAATCCCCATAGAAGAGAATTTCTATATGTTCCAAGAGTACAAGATATTGAGACCAGAAATGAACTGGTAGCCACAAACAGCAAATCCTACATAAATGAACCAGCAAAATCAATATTCTATTCTCTTCTCTAGACATTCAATTCCAACTATAAAAATTAAATTTTGTCAGCAATATGACTTAATGGCCCCCATGATTAGAAGTTTAGAACCATTAAAGAATAAATAGTCAATCAAAAGCATCAGAATCCAAAATGAAAACAAAATCATGTCTATGCCATTCAAGAGCAATGCCAATTTCAGCCACAAACAACAAAGCACACACAGAGGATCATTTCCGAACTTGGTGATCAAATTCTTATCCAAGAATCCAACATCTGTCAGGAAACATTTTGAAAGGACAGAAAGAAAAGAGCTTTCTTTATCGTCTTCCACTCATTCCCATCAAGAAAAATAGAACACAAAGAATAACAAATGAAACAGACCCAAGAAACAAGAATGAAATGCTCACCGGATCCCTGTAAATAGGATAAACCGGAATCTCTTCCCTGTTCAAGAACATCGCCTCCGCCACCACCGGTCCTACAAATAACACAACCAAACCACCACATCAATGAACAGTCAACACATCCAAATAATCCCACCTTCAAACCAAATGTACATTACTCTTCACACGATTCTTCCCATTTGCTTCAAAAACTAATCTTCACACATTTTTTTCCCATTTGCTTCAAGGAAAATGCCATCCACAGTCCCTTCATTCACATATCTACTCTCACTTATAAATTCTAAATCTTGTCAACCATCTACACCAATAAACAACTTCCACGCCAATCTCTTCAAACAACTTTCCATCTGCAGGTCACAGGAATATGCTACCGACAGTCACTTCTGCTCAGATTTCTACCTAACCAAGACAAAATTCCCAATCATTCCTCTCCAATCAAAATCCACCCAAAAAAATCATTCCTTTTGATCCACCAAACAAGCCATACCAGGTTTCACCACATGTCGATTGGTCAGTATAATCCCCTTCCTCTTATCCACCACAAACCCGGTCGCGTAACTCGCAGCGGCGGACTCCGTATCGAAAGCGCGACAAGCCGTTGTCCTCAGCACGACGACGGCGGGTACCACCTTGCTGAGCGCGTTCCTCCAGTCCTCCGCCGTCGCCGAGGAGTTCGAAGGAGGATCGATCTCCATGGAGAGCTCGTCTTTTCGTTGAATCAATGATGATTCGAGCTCTTCGTCGGGTGATGGAGAGGATGATTTCAGTGTATCGAATTGGGAATTCATCGGAGATTTGGGGGAAATTGGGGTGAGAAATAGGGTTTATGAGAGAGGGGGGAGGAGAGAGAGTATGCGTTGGTGTTGAGCACCGAAACTGAATTGCTGGTACAAAATTTTGTTTCGATCACTTCAATGCAATGTCCAATCAAGTGCTTATTTTGAACTAGGGTGGGATGACTGATTTGTTATAACGGTTCCAGATTTAAACATAATTTCATATTTATAACATATTTATGATTATATTATTAAATATATTTTTTATATAAAGTTTGATATTATATCTGTCGATTATTGTTTGATTTTATCACAATACGTATATGATCAGAATAATTAACTTAAACGATTATTAGAATTCTATTATAAATCATGTTTATTATCCTCATACACGAGCCAAATTTTGTCTAAACAAACTACTTGCTTCCTGCGTTCAACCCGGTTATTTTTTGTTTGCCTTTTTTTTGTTTGTTTGTTTGTAACTTGATTGGTATGGAGTATTTTGGTTTGTAATAGCTAGTTTTATGCGTGTCCGTTTTGTTGTTTTAGATGTCTTTGTCAAGTTTCATGATAGTTTTCTACCATATGTTTATGTTCTCTACTCAGATATGTTGTACATGACACAACGACAAGATGTCATTAGAATCCACGTTTCAGTGACATGTTCCATAACTTAGCATAGACCTTTTGTTTGTATACTCTTCATCGTCTCCTTGGATCTTTGACAATAGAAATATAGGATGTTAGTTTTTTAATCTATACGCATAATTGAGCGTACTATAGAGTCGTCCACACTCCAAAAAACAACTCTAAGCCTACGGTCGTCGTCACAGAATATGTCGATGGTCAACAGCCGTCACATTTGATGTCGTCGCCATAGACCTATCCAGCCGATTCCATCACCCTATAATCGTCGCTATAGTCTCGACCGTCGTCATAAGTTTATCGCCTATCGAGGAAAAAAGTTTGGCGAGAAGCCGACGAATGAACTTCGACCAACCACCTACATCGAAAGAATAACACAATTTAATTTCATAATATAATTTATAGTCATGGGGATTCGAACTCAAAACCGTTACATAATAACTACGCATCTTGCCCATATCGTGTTGCAATGTCTTTTATAAGCTTATTTCGAAGGTCCTTGCAAATTGACTTCAACATGTTCTGCCTTCTATAATAACTGATTCCCAGAATGCTTTCATTAAAGGGAGGTATATGATTGATAATGTGCTTCTTGTGCAAGAACCGTTGAGTGGGTATGAAAGGAAGCATATGTCATCAAGGTGTGTGGCTAATATCGACCTTAGGTGTATGATACTCTTGAATGATAATTTGTCCATGATGTCCTGGTGGCCTTGAAATTTCCCCCTCGTTTTGTTGCTTGGTTCTACGCATTTCTCTATCATAGTTAATGGAGAAACCTATGGTTACTTCAAAGGAGGACATGAACTTCAAGAAGAAGACGATGCTTGATGATGATGGCAAGGGTGGAACACTTCAAGTTTCACCGTAAGTGTAAAGCTGAGAGGATTATTTGGATAAGTTTTGCGGACGATTTAATGCTGGTGTGTAAAATTGTTGTGTCTGGTTTGAACGTTAACGAGATGAAAAACTCCTTTATTATAGGAGGTGTGTAACGTCCAAAGATTTTCAATCCATTAACTATCCGACACGTGGCGTTACCGCCGTTCCAAAGCCCCTTTGAAGCAAGGCGACAGGATTATAAAAGGTTTAAGGATCAGAAACATAGGTAACAAGAATTATCCAACTTACAAGTCTTAATAAAATCTTACATCTGGAAATATTGACGAAACTTTACAAAAAGCCGAATCGAGTCATCATCGTTATGTCATGATCCCATTGCACGACCCTTTATGACTTGAAATGAACATGTAACTGTGAGCTCGAAAGCCCAGTAACATAGGATACACATCCATTCCAGGAGTCCGGCATGCTTATTATATCATGCGTTTTCCATGCACAAATAGAATGCAATACAAGCAACACCGAGCAACCTTATGCCAAGCAGAAACGTATAAATACGTACATAATAATAATAACTCAAGTCACACAGATTAATCCCTATTTTATTTTCACTCTCCTTTATTAAGGCTATTCATGAATCTCATGTCAAGTCATATTAATTTTTGTGACTTTTACAAATTAATGACATGTCATGTCATATCATATTGGTTCTCACCAGTTTCACAGTTTAATGACATGCTTTGTCATGTCCTATTGGTTCTCATCGCTTTCACAAATTAATGACATGCTCAGTCATGTCATATTGGTTCTCATCACTTTTCAGTTTACTGACAAGCTTTGTCATGTCCTATTGGTTCTCATCGTTTTTACAGATTAATAACATGCTCTGTCATGTTATACTGGTTCTCATCACTTTTGCAGTTTAATTACATGCTTTTTGTGACTTATACTGGTTCTCATCGCTTTCACAAATTAATGACATGCTCAGTCATGTCATATTGGTTCTCATCACTTTTCAGTTTACTGACAAGCTTTGTCATGTCCTATTGGTTCTCATCGTTTTTACAGATTAATAACATGCTCTGTCATGTTATACTGGTTCTCATCACTTTTGCAGTTTAATTACATGCTTTTTGTGACTTATACTGGTTCTCATCGCTTTCACAAATTAATGACATGCTCAGTCATGTCATATTGGTTCTCATCACTTTTCAG
>LIEC01011418.1:0-23218 GCA_001925005.1 Drosera capensis | reverse complement strand
TGTCATGTCATATTGATTCTTTTCACTTTTATAAGTTAATGAAATGCTCTGTCATGTCATATTGATTCTTTTCACTTTTATAAGTTAATGAAATGCTCTGTCATGTCATATTGATTCTCTTCACTTTTACAAGTTAATGAAATGCTCTGTCATGTCATATTGATTCTTTTCACTTTTACAAGTTAATGACATGGTCTGTCATGTCATATTGATTCTCTTTACTTTTACAAGTTAATGACATGGGAGGAGTTACCACAAGAATCTTCAATTGTTTTTTAGTATGGTCGTACTAGGAATAATTAAATAAGCAAGATGGTCGTTGCAGTCGACCCAAGACGGTTAATGATAACCAAACACGGCCATCACTTGTTGTGATGCCGCTGCGTGCACACAAAGGGGGTTTTTCACCCGTAACTCTCCCAGCCATTATTTTTACAGAAAATTTCTTCATCTTTAAGATTTCAGGATTCTCAGACATTTTTTTGTATTCAAGATGCTCAGAAATTTTCATGCAGTATCATGAAATTAACCTTATTAATTGTCATGTACAGCAGGTGACTGTCATAACGTTCATATTTTAAGATTTCAGACATATAACATGAGATTAATCGTATTAATCCATATATAGGAGACGACTACCATGGCGTTCGTAATTCAAGATTTCAGAAATCTGATATGAAATTAATCATGTTAATCCATATATAGCAGACGACTACCATGGCTTTTCATAATTCATATCAAGTTTATTTTTGTAACGTTCCCTTGAGTTTTCAAGATTAACAATTCGTTACAAAAATAGTCATCAATCTGCACAGGATATCACACGACAAAAACAATCAATATTCATTATAAGCTATAATATTCTACAGGCATCGTTACCCTTTTAGACAAACAATTCACACCCAAGACAAGCCAGCACATCCGGATTGTATTCTTTTATTTAACAAGAAAGTACGTGATCAAACTGTCACGCAAAGCAAGTCATGCACACCCAAGCACTTCATTTAGGGTAACGATGCGTGTTACCTTATCATTTTATCTAATCCCTCCCGCATAATCCTACTCCCTCGTAACATTCAATCCTCAGCAAATGAGCATTCGCCACTACACAAGGGATGTTGAAAGTATTTGAACATGCACCAATAGATGTGATAATCAACAACAAATTATTCTTTCCCAAGTAAATTTACGTTTAACTACATTGATAGTAAGCCTTCTTGCTGACAGGATCAATAATGATGCATTCTGCTTCGTAAAAGCGAGCATCTATACTTTCTTCATACATTTTGCGAATTGATTCAACCATGCTGTGAGCTTTAATTATACCCCATGTATCACTGGGCAGGAAAGGTGTAAGTACGAAGTAATTATAAGGTGATTTCCTTTCATCTGTTCATTTTAAAAATCGAATTTTTCTCGGGTTATTACAGGGTGTTTCTGATGGATTGAAGCAGACATTAGCTGCTATCATGGGCTATTTTATTGGTTATCTCCCTTTGCGTTATCTGGGTGTGCTTATTGAAGCAAAGGATGTCCATATATCAGAGCATAGGCCTCTAATAGACAAGATAACACAACGTATCACTAGCTGGGAAGCAATGTTTCTCTCTTATCCTGGTAGGTTGTAGCTCATTCAATCTGTCCTTATGGGTGTCCAGACCTTTTGGAGTCAGTTTTTTTCTCATCCCAGCTGCTGTTATTGAGGAGGTGAAGGCTTTGTGTCGATCTTTCTAATGGACAGGTAAAGCTAGAGGTAGTAGCAGGGCTCTGGTAGCCTGGGATCCATATGTCAACCCAAGAGATCTGGAGGACTTGGTGTGTACAAACTGAAAAACTGGAATGCGGCTCTATTATGTAAACTATTATAGGGCATTGCTCAAAAGGAGGATCGTTTGCGGGTAAGATGCGCGGTTGGGTTTTATCTCAAAGGGTAAGACGTCTGGCATGTTCAAGCCAAGATAACTGATTCATGGTTATGGAAATCACTTCTGAAGGTGAGACAGATTGCTTGGGAGGCTATTATGATTAATAACTGTTGGACATCAAGGTTAATATATAAGCATCTGGTTCCTGATATGCCAAAAATTCCATGGTACAAGTTTGCTTGGTGCCATGATGTTATCCCCTAGACATGATTTTGTTGTTTGGTTGACTGTCTTGGATCGATTGAGAACGAAGGCATGGCTGTTCATGAGGAAGCTGATTGCGGAGGATGTATGCGTGTTGTGTGGTTTACATTGTGAAACGAGAAGCCATCTCTTTTCTAAACGTGAGTTTACTTTGAATACTGGTATGGTTTTATTTCCATTGATTCGAATGCCCTTGGTCTTTGCTTAATAGGAGTATATCATTTTCTTTGTGGAATTTTTTTATGAGATTGCATACATGACAAAATAAAATTGAATCAATACCAATTTTTCTTAACTTTTTAGTTAACTTAAGTTAGTTCTTTCTTTATTTCTTTTATATTTTAACGATAAATTAGATATCTTTTCATTAATCAAAATAGAGAATTACATCAGCGTTCTCAATAATCACCAGGACAACAGCAAAGACAAACACACCAGTTACAAATTAAGAGCATAACTACTTATCACAACAGCAATGGCTTCTGGATATCGAGCAACCTGCTGGTATATAAGCAAATTCCGTTCCTGCCAGAGGAAATATATACACGCAGCCGACAATCTTCGTCTGTTCACAGCCAGCCTGGTCTTGCCCCTACATAGCTTCAAAAACCAAATAACTCACTCTTCCCAAAAGAGAAAAAAGTTTAATAAAAGCATAAGTTTTTTTTTTGAATAAAAGCATAAGTTTTATAGCTATAATACCCGAGAAATTATATTAATTAAAATTTACGTATAAACATAAATTATAAGTATAAATGTGGGGGAACTACTATTTGTAAAGTATTTAATGTTTGTAAAAATATTTTTGAACGACTAAAATTAACGTTGATAAATTTTTGTCATTGCGAAAATAAATTATTAATATAAGAATGTTAATTAAAAATGATGAAATTAACATTAAAATAACGTTTGTAGTTGCAATTATGATAATTTGAATCCACGAACCTTAAAACTTAACAAAAGAATTGAATTGATGTGATAGGACGGTAATTAAATAAAGGATATCTCTTAATGCTATATATATATTATGATTAAATAATGTTAATTTATTGGATTAGTTTAGGAGATATTTGTTGTCAAATGTAACAAAAAAAAATGATAAAAATTATTCTATAATTAAAAATTATTGAGGATCTACCCGTTTGAAAATTTTCCCACCGTTCCTGTTTTTCTACCCTCCCCGTCACTTCCCTTTCTCCATCTTACCCACCCTTTCACCATCGCCATCACCCATCATCTTCAACTTCCCTTTGTCTCCTCCACTTCTCCATCACCACGCTCCGCCAGTCGTCGGTCACCGGAGCAGTAGGATACTTCGCATAGACATCGCCGCGGCCTTTCCTTCTTCGCCGCGCCTCCATGACCATGGGAGTTAACCGGCCACCATAAACACCACGCCCAACACCACCAACCAGCGTTGTCTTTCCCCGAACATGGCTCATCGTCGACATCTTCCTAGGTGGCTGGAGAACATACGAGGACAGCCGCAACCTCTCACGAACACCTCGGGACTACTTCTCTCATTTTCAAGAACAACCACACACCACCACTCCGCGGCTTCCCATTTTGCCGGAGCACCACCCGTACAACGTTGTTGTCTTCTCCAGGATACCGTAGAGCGAGCACGAGTTTTGCACGGTGAGGAACCATGCAGCTGCCTATCTCGTTTAACCTATTTTGTTTCTTAGCTAATAGTTATATATAGGTCTTCCGACGACGTTCCGACCTCTAGCGGACCACCAGCGGCTAGGTGACATCCGGAAGTGCAACCACCAGCGCACAGTGGCTTGGCAACAGGGACAACGACGGTGTCTTGTGTTGATTCTCTCGGATTTATGTGACTCGGGTTCGAAAACGTCGGGAGGTAACCTAACCCTTTCCTCGATCCCTTATGCGTGATTGATATGTTATATGTGGTCGAGGATGATGGATAGTTGAAGCAATGTTGTCGGAAGAGCGAGGAAAGTGACTAGGTCGTTACATTATACGTTATGTTCGTCGTAGAAAATATGTGTCGTTTGACTTAAAAACGGGTGATGATGATTAATATTAGTTGATATATACACACACACATATATATATATATAAATATGACATTCTTCGACAATACACGTAAAGGATTATGGTTGAAATTCTTAATAAGTCTTTGGAAGCTCCCAGGTTGTAAGGGAACATGGGTTGTGTTGATCAACATGGGCCATGCCACTATGGACAGCGAGCTATTGAAAGTTCCCATGTTGTAAGGGAACATGGGCCTTGTTGATCAACACGGACCATGTCATTATGGGGTAGCGATTTCGATCCTCCAATCTATACGGGCCGTGTTGTTTAATACTCAACGACACAACCCGTGTTTCTTAATAAATTTACAATCACTTTGTCATTTCAACCACTTTGTAATCCCAAAAGTTTGATGCACACATCAGTCATCATGGGAATCATTAACGTTATCATGCAAAAGCTATTGTTGTGTATCATTCCCTAACACTCTATTTGTGTCGTGTTGGTTGGTTGAGTCGTCATGACGGGCAAGTGGGGAAACTAGCTAAGGAGAGAAAAAGTAGTAACTTGTTCCTCTTCCCGTACATGCAACGACACTACGATGCCGTGGGTAGCTGGGCCACCGTGCAACTTCTGCAGAAGTCCCGAACATGCCAATCGATCTAGATAACCTGTTGGATCATATCTATAAACAAAAAAGGAAGAAAATATGCTGGAGAGAAGCTTACCCCTTCAATTGTTAGATTCTCATGGTTTTCGTCAAAGTCATCGGGTTCAATTATTTCTTCAAAGTCGATCTTGTGAGGTAGTGTCCTTAATTATCAAATAATAACACAAAAGAAAAGACACATTCATTGGATATAATATAATTATTAAGACACATGAATTTATTATAATATTATTATTTGATTATATATTTTCTTTCCTTATATCATTGGATTTATGAAAAAACATAGAGCTTGGAAGCACACACGTTTGTGCGCGCATGCCAATCCACGTCAGGTTGGATTTGGGCTTGAATAAATGGTGCTCAAGGAGCACCAATATTATTTTGTGCATGTACAAAACATTTTGAACATTGAAAATATTGTTTTTTGATCCAACAAAGGATGTCACGGCCGTGAACTAGGAAGGACATAGCCGTGAACAATGCCCAAAATACATACGTGAGGCAGGGCGCGTGTTTTCATGGTCATGAAACATCCTTTCCCGCCAGTGAAAGAACGTGCCACGATCATGGCTTTTCACGGCCAGAAAGTGGATTCGTTGCTGGTCAGTTCACGACCATGAATAGAGCCCGTCACTATTATTCGGCAAAAGATCCATGCGAATTTTCGATCAAATCAGTGAAGAGATTATCCATACAATATGAGTTAATAAGTACCTCTCACTTCCAAAATTTTTACAATCTTTTATCATTTCGTTCCATTTTAAATTATTTACAACGTTTTTATATATTAAAATTTTTTTATTATTAGGGATTAAAATAAGTGCAGAAAGAAATATTATTTGATAAAGAGTTAGAATTAAAAAAAATTAAATAAATATAAATTTACGTATATAAAATGAATATAATAAAAATTATTTTCTTTATTCCAAGATATAAAAAACAGTTTGACCAGACATATGGATATATGTTTGTGTTGAATTTGTATTGAATTTGATGAAAAAGAATATTTTTTGATGGTAGTCGGTTACTGTAACAGTTGTGAAAATGTTACTAAATATGATATATTATAAAAAAAATTGACCATCTAAATATACAAATATTGTTTATATTATGAAATAAAAGGAGTATGAGATGGAGAAAGTATTTTTCTAAACCCCCATTAGGTGTGTCATCACTATCATTCTTTTCACTTCCTCGTTCCAAAATATATGTAACGGTTTTTTTGCACGTGAATTTAGGTATGTGTTAAATTTATATGACATTTGATTAAAAAATAATAATTTTTTATGATAATTGGATTTACAATAGCGATCGTGAAAGAAGACAGTAGATATATGATAGCATATTGTGATTATTTTGATTTTTTTATATGAAAAAATTATTAGATATGATATATTATATATATTTATGGATAACATATATAAATAAATATTATTTATATTATATAACGAAAAGAGTAATTAAAAAACGTGAAAATAGGACAAAGCATAATAAGGCCCACCAAAATTCACAACAAGCAGGGAGGGATAGATCAGCATGCTCACAGCCACACAAAAACCAAAATAACGAAGTCTTAAACACGCATGAGACAGAGGTCAATACTTGTACCGCATCGATCAAAGGTCAGCATTCTAATGTAATTCGAACAGCTCCCTGCAACCATCATCATTCAGCATCACCCTTCCCCGCCATTTTTTTCCTTATCCGCTTCATCATTCAACATCAAAGTGTGGTTGAGCTGTTGGCATACGACCACTTCAATCTAGAAGTTAGCGAAAAATATCGCAAAACATTCATAGTAGAACGATCCTTAGATCTCCTCTTCTTCTTATAACGGTCTGCATTACATGTGGAGCATGTTTTCAATGCCACAGAATCTTTCCAAAACAACATAAAACCATTAGAACAACAATCAATCTTCTTTACAGATAGATGCAACCCTTTTATAAGAGATTTGATGTCGTACATCCCATCCTTCGTGATATTATCGGAAGGGAGGGACACGTCTTTCAACAACTTGCAAATTCGATCCACCACTCTATGAGCTAGGTTATATTCACATTTCAGAGTCAAAAGACGATAAGCAACGGCCAACAAAGACAAGTTGCAACCATTGTATAGAGAAGACTGTGAGACATTCAACATGTCAAAATAATGCTTGGATTCATATGGAGGACCCTCGTCATATGTATGTTCGTTTACAGCCTCGATCTCTTCATAATATTCTGGTGGAAAAGCATCAACTAGCATATTCTTGAAATTATTCATGGGTTGAGAGAATTTTGACGAAACAACAAAATCTGCTTGAGGTATCGCCCCTTTTGTTCGTCGTGATACACCAATACATAATAATTCTTTCCGAATCCCCTAGTAATTCGGTGATACTTCAAATCATCCACTATTTGAAATCTCTCATTTTTTTCATTTTGTACAAGGACATCTTAAAAATCCTGGGAAACGACCATCGTCGTGTTGAAGAGCATTATGTACAAACTCTTCGATTTCTTAAATAAATCGGAGATTCAAGTACGGTACATCCAATCGTTCATACATTGGATTGGTACAACTCTATATCGATTTAATTTCTGTATTAAAACCAATATCAAGCATCAATTGATTTATAACATTTGGATCATTTTGCAAAATGTAACTTCCACTTTAGAGTAATTTCTAAATTGAATTATAATACTTGGATCATTTTGTTTCAATTCATAAAATTGTTAGGCTTGTATACATACGCTAGTCGTATCTTGGCTACTTGGGGCGTATGGTTGTAATTGGGCCGGAGGACCTGGTTAGTTTTGGGCCCTTGGATCATAACAAACCCTCTCTTGGTCTGACAGTGGTGATTGTAAGTCAGATAAGAGTACAAAAGGGGGAAAAGTCTCATCTGTACGTTCAAGCAATGAATAACAAACTAATCTTGGATTCTTTTCTTTTTTTTTTTTTTAAAAATTATTATCTTCATTTTAAAATAATTATATTATTATATTGTTTTGTTTTGTTTTAAATTATTTATAATATTTTATTTTTAGAAGATATTATGTAATTAAAAATTAAAAAAGAAAAATTATTTGACGGTAGTTTTCTAACCGTAGTTCAGTAACCTAGATGCTAAGTATTGCACCCAACCCGTGTTGCCACCATCGCCAAACCAAACTCCACCACCGCGCACACGACCCAAAACCCTTGCCGCCCTCTCTAAACCCTCGTTGCCCTCCCCCGACCAAAATCAACCTCGACCCCAAAGTGTTTACCTAAGCCTAAACTAATTGATGTGCTGCTGGAAGCTGCTCGTTAACGGACGTGATTTCGACGATGTAGGGCGCAAGATCCGTATCGACCAGTAGTGGGTATCTGCTGCTGCAAAGAGGGTGCGTCTCGGCTGTTGCTGAAGGTTTGTGGCGTTGGGTGATTTTGTTATTGATTCGTTGAGGTATTGTGGGTGTTGGTCGATCGGTGTAGTTGGTTGTTGTCTTTGGGTGTTATTGCTGGAAGAAGGGATTGCATTGGGTTGGTCGCGGTTTGGCTTGGGTTGGGTTTTTTTTTTTTTTTTTGTGTAGTTTGGTTTGTACTCGCAGGTTCACATTCTAATAACCGATTGCTCAGAGAGAACTACAAGAAAGTGAGCCTTCTTAAGAGTTGGCTACGAGAAAAAGAGGGTTTGAGGCAAAGGTTCCGGCTTAGAAAGAAATCTCACTCAATTCCGTGATGACAAGCATCAAAATCGATACAACCTATTGTCCATTTTTCCTCTTGGAACACACTCTACATCGATGAGACTATTTTGATGTCTATTGGTTTGGACACAGACATTATTTGGATGCTCAAGAGGATTGACTTGAAAGATTTCATGTGGAAGTGGGACGAGCCTTACAAAAAGGTGACATTGGACTTCTTGTCGTCACTTGAATCTACCATTGCAATGCATGGAGATTATGCAAGAGTGCAAACGTGAAAGACAACATAACAAAACTTGCAACAGATGTTTCAGAACATCTACGATTAACACTTCTCATAAGGCTATTTTGGCCCCCCACCTTGAAATTGTGAGTTTTCAACACCCTTTTTCTTTCAAGTTTCAAGCTTTCAGGACAATGCTTACAATAGGCTTGGCGGAGTTGGGGGTGTCTCAATGGTTGTAAGTCTTTGCATATTTGAGTTGTTCATCAGAAAGAAAGGAAAAAAAAAGAGAAGAAAAAAGCTTAAATTTTGTGCAATTCGAAAACTCTAGTGATGATTGTCTATGCTCGTTCTGATAGTCATTGCCTAGACTTGAGTAGGATGACTTGCTTTATTAGGCTCTTCTGATGGAAGATTGAGTTCAACTTTTCTACGATAACCCTTCCCTACAAACTATTGAGTAAATAAGCATCCCTACAAATATGTTTTTTTTACGTCATATCGATTGAGATGGGCCCCAAGTAAGATCTTAAGACACATGATTAAGACTTGGTCTTTTATGGAGACTTTATGGCCGTGTTTGGTTACTGAAGAAATACTCAATCCTTGAAAAAAAAAATGCTGAATATAAAACCAGCAAAATATAAAAAAGGGAAGAAAGAAAGAAAGAAAGAAAGAAAGAAAGAAAGAAAGAAAGAAAGAAAGAAAGAAAGAAAAGAAGTTCATAAAAAACTTCTATACGAAACTGAGCAAGCTTTCACTTTCTCAAATATCCGTATTACAAATTCATAGAAGGGAAGTGGAGGCACAAAATTGGCTCATTAAGGAATTACGTACTCCTCCGATGTGCCTTGAGCACGAGTCAAGCTTGATGTTTACAGTGCATTCACGTGTTAAGACTAATTCTTCAAGCAAAACAATAATTTGTCCATTTAAGATCCAAAACTTGAGATTTGATATCAGTATCATGGGTAGAGTGTTTATGAATTTATATTTTGATTGGGCGAGGTGTGACGAATAGATACTCTTCAAACGGTCTTTTGTTGAGCAGAGACTATAAAGTTATCTTATGATTTGGATGGTCATGGTTGACAAATCGAAGGAGTGTATTTCATATTTCATCATTCACGCTTTGATGGTTTTCTTGTGTTTGCTTGAAAATAAGCAAAAGTACAAGCTTTGAGTTGTGTAGAACGTATATAACATATATTTTGGGGCCTTTTTATGTTCGTTTCGATCTTGTTCTTATTGCATTAGATGATATTTTCGCGTAATTTGGTTTATTAGGAATCGGTCACTGCACTTGAGCTTTTGATGATGTAGGTGACAAGATTCGAGACTGAAACGAAACAAAAAGAGCAACCAAGGGTGATGACGTGCTTGAATGAGGCTAGGATGAGGCAGCCATAACTTGGATGGTCTACCACGGGGGTGGTACTGGACGATACAAGTGTATTTGACAACACATAACAAAGTTGAAATAACATGGATGGTCTACCGACCCCCCTATATTTTTCACTATTGGTGCATTTACTATCCTGCTAATTTTTGTATACTTTTTAACTTTCTTTTTGTAGAATTTTTGTATGCTATCTATATAAATCCCATTTGTTTGGGTTATTTCTACATCATAGACATTTTTCCGTTAGTTTAAAGAAGAAAATTAGGGTTGTAGCATTCTCTCAAGAGTTGATCAAGATATTGTGATGCCGAAGATGAAAGGTTACGATGAAGAATTGAAGACAGCGAGTCTCGATCAACTTTAAAGCGGTTTTGTTCACGTTTGTTATTTCAATGTCTCAAATCTTTATTTGTTTATTTCAGTCTTTTTTTTTTTTTTTTTTTGAAAAGCATTGTTTATTTCAATTTTAATTATGAAATAAATTTCCATTATAGCGTGATGACGTTGCCGTTCATATTGAAAGGTTTGGTTGGTTTGGTTTTTCTTATTGATTGTTAAGAGTTATTGTTAGTTTTTCCATGTTAGTGTTTAATGTTTTCTTGTACTTTATCACTACATTTGAATTGGGAATCTTAATTGTTTCGAGGGAATGATTATGATTTATATATAATATCGTATATCGTAGAACATATGATAGAAATATTGAATATGTAACTTGCTTAGTCAAAATTATGAATTTATTATGTATAATGACTTTTTTGATGATTTGATACATATAAAGGTAAAAGAAATTAAATTTTGATCTTGATAGAGATAATTAATTAACTTAGAAAAATCTCAACTATCAACGAAATAAAAAAGTAATCTAAGAATTTGATAAAAATCCAATCTTGACACAGGAATTGATAAAATCAAATCCTTATTACATCCTTATCGTTTGTCTCATGATAAATTGACTTTCTTAGTTTTCGTTTCTTCTTTGTTTAGTTTAGCTTAATATAACAACCATCGTGAGACTATCTAATTGTTTGAATCGAAAAAGAACCTATAAACAACATAATAATATAATCAATTTCTATAAAGACGATAATCAATTCACTCCTCTATTTTTTGATATGACATCTCACACTTGTGATCATTTGCATTCATATTTTATATGCATTAAAAAATCAAACTTTTCAAAATGTGTGTTAAATAGTAACTACGACGCGTTGTAAACTTTTGTGATGAAGGAAGTATAATATTTGCTAACTTTATAGTGTCTCTTGTTTATGGAAGAACTAGATGATAGATAGGAACTTGAGATACAGGAGGAGTCAAACGACTACCTTACAAAGACTATTCCCTACCGACACCACTCTGGCTTAAATAAACACTAAACATAATAATGAATTAGTATCATCATGTTTCACACTGCCACCATTGGTTCTAGCTCGGCTTCAGATGGTATAAACATTACGTCTCAACTCGAATTCTATGTTCATATTACTCACATGCTACTTAAAGGCTTTCTACCTCATCTATAAGTAAACTATTCACTTCAACCAGTACTTCGTGAATGAGATAGTATTAGACAGCACTGAGAATTCTGGGTTTACTTAGTTTCAACTGAGCTCTGGCACAGAAATAAATCACATAAGTGCAGTGGCTATGTCAATGTATTCCGAATAACAGTATTATGCAGTCGAGAAGTCCAGTAGACGACGCTAGGAAGATTATATACAATGAAGGTTCACCATAAACCGATGACTGACAAACTTGGAGCCCACTGCAAAGATGAAGAGTTCAGTATGCATGAAAGAACCGACTCGCTGCATAAGAGATAAGAAAGCTTCAAACCTGCAGAAATGATGAAGTTGACGAGGAAGCTCGGCCAGTGCTCATTGTTCTATTGCACAAGGCAAGGCGTGGTTCAGAGTCATAGTTGCCCGTAACCTGTAACATCATTTAAAGGGATAATTATAAAGCGATCATTTTCAGGGAGAACCTACGATGACATATTATGAATAGTAGAATAGAGGCAAAACAATGTGAAAATGCTAACCAGAGACATAAAAACATATCATTGATTCAAGAATAGATCCCTACCAAAAATTACAGCCACTAATAGAAAGTGTTTGTTTGTAACAAACTCGTTCAAAACAAAGGATCAAAGACATGAACCTTGACCATACTGAGGCCAAAACCGTTCTTTGAGTGTGCCACCAGTCTCAACATATGCACCTTTGAAACTGCCCCGAACCTTAGCGATGTATCTGAAGCACTTCAATTAGCAATGAAAAACCAAATGCAGTAATTACCTTAGTTGATGGAAATTACAACATTTCAATGAACCTTGGTGTAGTTTAGGAGTAGTATACTAGTATGCATATCAAGAGTAGAATTCAATAAAAGTCAAGCCAAGTGTAGTATGAAGAAATGCCATAATGGAACTGACCTGGCTTGCTTGTTAGCCTTTTTCCTGCTTCGACGATTTTTCTTGAGATCCCCTTGAGGAGACACAACCTGGTGTGAGGATGCATATGTACTCGGAAGTCCAGTTGCTTTAGAAGATGATTCTCTGATCAGTTCTTCATGTTCATCAGACTGCAGATGGACTCGGTTACTGGCTACGTCAGCCTCTTCAGTTTTATTAGCATCACCTCCATGCTGGCCAATCTCACTTCCAAAATTTGATTCCATGGGCACCATACTAGTAAAAGAACTAGGATTCTCTGACTTCTTTGACAATGTATACAATCTGGCTTTGGATCGGATAATCTCCAATAAATGCATCTCTAATTCCATATTGCCTGGGAGAAAAAGGCAGAAACAAGCTCCCAAATGAGGAGAGGAATAGAGAAAGCAATGAAGCAACATAATATGTCTTGGAACTCTTTAAAAGGAAGTACCCAAGACTGAAAAGAGAACAGCCCGTGCAGCCAACTGTTCTGCTTCTTTCTTACTAATAGCTGCTTCGCCAGTATATTTCACACCATTGAAAACCGAAGAAGCCCTGAACATAGAAAGCGGACCCTCCAAGATTTCTATTATATATGATGGCAATTTCACATTCATCTTCGCAGCAAGCTCATTTAAGATCGACTTGCAGAAATGCCTATCCTGAAAGCATGATAATATTAAGACATACAGATTACAGAAAAAAATGTTGATTGTTCTTATTCGTTCAAACAAAACTATCCCGGCATCGCATCACTTTGAACCAATATAACTCTGTGAACTCTCAAAAGGATTAAAAAAAAGGGACACCAAAATGTGAGCTATCGTCACTTTACATAGCTCGATATCAATGTTTAAGCACTAATGGTGTGTAACCACAAATAGTTCATTTTAATAAACTACTATTAGCTACGTTGAGAAAGCATTACAAAATCAAGTCAGTGAGCAACAAATGATTAATTTACTAGTAGTGATCAACTTGTAGAAAGTTTGAACACAAATTCTATACAAGTTTTTACTACTGTGACAAAGAATCCTTGCATAATCGTGAGTGATACTTTGCTCAAACTTGACTAATTAAGAAATGAGCCCAAAAGAAAAGCCCTCAAACTTTTGCCAAGAAAGATTCAACACCGAGTACAGATCCGAAAAACTTGAATCATTTTAAAGTACTATGCATCAAAAGTAAAACACAATACGGGATAATAAGCCGATCACAACTAGCAGACTAACATTTTAAAGAAAATAACATACCTCCTGAAGGCGTGCATATGCTTCGGCGGTAGACTTCTTAGCTATAGTGTCAAGTGCATGTCTGGCAGCATCATGTTCAGCAGCTTTTACTTGACTGAATGTATTAGGAGATGTGTAGTTTACACCATCAACCAAAACGGAAGACCTAAACTTTGGTGGTGCAGTGCACGATGCTTCATTGATGGTTTGATATACCGGAAAATCAATACGAGCTCTTTGGGCATAAATTACTAGCTGGCACTTGTACGACAACTGATCTGGGGCATACAAATAACCACAGTTCACACAACAAATTCCCATTTCCATGAAGAACAGAGAACGAGGAATGAAACTATGGGATCAAAACTTGGAAGCAGATAAAAAATAATCCTGAAGCAAAAATCGAGAATATAAAGGATCAAATAAAGACAAAAAAAATATAACAAGTTTATGCATCTGAACAAACCAGAAAATCATAACGTACAAGCCAGATACAACTAAATGTTAGACCCTGGTGCAAAGTGTGCTATTTGGCATAGACTGACTTAGTCCTTCCAACCAAACAAAATCATCATTCACGAGATCCGTTTAATTGCAAGTCTAGATGAAAGCATCATCATAACAATTATGCATTTAAACAATGTCGCTTCGCACTTTACAGAAATAAGTCTCACATACGGCACTGAAGTCCATCGTGTGACTAAAATCAACTCCGAAAACATTTCTCTTTACCTAAACAATATCCGAATTAGAGTCAAATAATTTTCTTCTGTCATATATGACTGGCATTTACCCTTTGTGATTCAAGACAAATAAAAAGGTCGATGGAAGAAAGCAAGATGAAGAAATTCAATCTTAATACACTCCTGTCAAGCAAAGCCCACCAACAGCTGCATTTCCTTTCTAGTTGTGTAAAAATTTGACCCTTATGTGACTGACGCCTTCCTCCAACCTCACATCTTGAAATTACAGTCATCAACATCACTTTTTGATATTTTTGCTTCCACACCATCAGTTATGATCCATACCAACATTTATCGTCCTATGGGCCTCACCTCATAAACTTAAGCCTGAACAACAAATCACACATTGCCCCGCGAGTGTAATAATTAGCAATGGGATTTGGACAATCAACCTCCTGTAAAAGTGGGATTGAAATACTTTTTGAGTACGATATTTGTTATCTTTACAGAAGGAGAAGTGCTCAGATCTGTTACCAATCCTGCAAGTCTCAATGGCATTTTAGCAATAATTCCTCAATCATACCATTGCTATCTTTATATGGACGCCTTCACAAATGGTGACTCTATTCCTACAACAACAACAATTTAGGTATTCCAATTTTTGTACGTAGGTTTATCTATTTTGTTGTAAATAAAGAGACTGTTTTCCGATATCAATACTAACATATGGTTAACTAAATCCATAAGTTCCGTCGTTAATGGGAATAAAACATTCAAACCTCAACCAAAAACAAGAAGAGAAACTTAAAAGAGTTAGAGTTCACTGTCCTGAAGTTCAGTTTCTGAACCTAATTCTTTATTTCAATGGTTTCAGCCGTCACAAAGCATCTTTCCACTATCAATTGCTCCATAAACCGAAATCTAAACAAAAGAAAATGGGACAGTCAATCAAGTACTCTGTTCCTGTTGACGCTGCGCATTCTCGTTTGAGTGTAGCCGCTGCCACTCTTCTTCTTCTTCTTCCACCGTCATCTTCAACGAGGGATTTTTTTCCGAACACATATCGGATGAATAGTAGTGAGAACCGATTAATGTGTGGGTGAGAGATGGGGTTTTTCCGTTGCCAATTTTTTTTGGGTACAAACTGTCGCGATTTTTGTTGGAGTTGAAGTGTGAGCGAAAATTAAAAATGAAAATGGTGTGAGTTGTTAAGCGAATATAATTTGTCATGGAAAAAGCAATGTTTGAATGTTGGATTTTTAATTATAAAATTTTAGAATGATGAATTATTAAAAAAAATGTCTTGTTAAGATAGATAATCTTTATCAAATTTTTTAAGTCAAATCTTTAAGTTATTAAAGAAAGAAAGAATATATCAAATATGGGTGACATAACATCTTAGACTATGCTGCCACATATTTTGCTCGAGGTTTTGCCTAATCGACTCTAGTTTGTTTCGGTGGGTTCCAAATGCTTTTGGCATCATGAAATGATGAAACCCTTCTTTTTTGTCGTTCATTCATTACAAAAGTTATGGCTTCAATGATCAACGAAGCCCATTGAGATGTCAACATCCAGGGAATGTTCGGTAATATTCCTTCTCCATAAAAAACAAGTGTCGCTACAGAGCAATGTCCTATTCTCCGTACAAACGTACAGTGTTACACGTTACCGTATGACTTGCCTCATCATAGATCACCGATTCATCGCCGATTCGGCACCGATCATTCGATCAACACATCCAACAACGTGGAGCCGATGATCATTTTCATTTTCTTCGTAACGACAAGCATCACGATCCATTTATAATTATATGGATTCTTAGCCAAAGTTTTAAAGAACACAAAAGCATTTCAAACAAATCAAACATATGATGATATGATGAAAATTAGGAAGAAATGTAATCCAAATATCATAACACCAACTATTTCGACCGTGTTAAAATAATATAAATCACGACACGATCTCATATGACTAAGATCTAATTCACCCGAAATCAAATTGAATCGATCTTACATCCCATTCTCTTGACACACCCACAAAGATCCGATTCAAAGACAAATCGAATCATCGAACCCGACCCCACATACCATCCTAATTAACCTCCCAACTCAAGAATCTCGATTCTAACTATATCTCGATCCTCTCCGGGCCTACCCGGACATCATCTTCTTAAACTCCTCGAAATTAACGAACCCGTCCCCGTCCTGATCAACCCCGTTGATCATCCCCTTACACTCCTTGATACTCTTCTCCTCCCCGAGCACACCCATCACGTCCATCAACTCCCTCGGCGAGATCAACCCGTCACGGTCCTTATCGTACACGTCGAACGCCTCCTTCAGCTCCTTCACTTCCTCCTCCTTTCCGCCCACGTCGGTCTTGGTATGAAACTCCTCGAATTCCTTCAGGTCGACGGATCCGTCCTCGTCGGCGTCCATCTCCTTCAGCATGGCGGAGGCCTCGGTGGAGGAGATGGTGGAGCCGAGGGAAGCGAGGAGGGTGCGGAGTTCCGAGTGGGAGATTCGGCCGTCCTTGTTGGTGTCGAACTTGTTGAAGATGAGTTCCAGTTCGGAGGTGGGGATTTGGGATTTCGATGCCGCCATGGGAGATGATGCGATAGAGAGGAGACGAGAGGAGAATTGTGGTGATTGATTATGGGGGAATTTTCGAGACGGAATTTATGGGTTCGGTTTCGTGGTTGGGAGGGCAGATGGGTTACGCGTATGTTACTGGGTTTCGGACGCGTTAAAATCGTTTCGGGAAAACAGTCCTGAAAAGAATATACTCGTGACCCATATAAAAGAATTGGACGTTTGTTATCATACTTAATCGATGACTTGATAATATATATATATATATATATCAGGGTATATTAAATAACTTATATATTAAAAAAGATCAAGATCATAATATTATTATAAATTATATTTTGGATGAAACTTCATGATCAAGTTATTACAAAAGATAGTTCAGATACCCATAAATATTTATAATAATATTTTGATTTTTATTGTTCATTTTATATAAGTTATTATCGAAATATAATATGAGATGTCAAATCGTTTATGTAAATTTTTTTTGAATCATTCTCATTATGTTTATTTTTGAATCATTCTCATTATGTCTATAGATTGTTATTGGATTACAGAGTATTATACTTTACTTTCAAGATATTGTCATTCTCAAGAATTGAACTATAGGTAGTAAATCTAACACCAGGCAAAATGATATTTCAAAGATGTAGAAAGGAAGGAGGAGAAGAGAATGATAGGGGTTTAGTTGATAGTCGTGTATCCAAGGCTTTCACATCTCGACCCTATTTTTTGTAGTGACTTAGGGGCTTGTAACCCCCCAAATTCTTGGTAAAGTTATCAATCGGGCATTTATGATGTACCATTAAGTCACTTGTAAGTTTCGAAAGTCATGAAGACTAGTCATGAACATGACATTTATGACACTATTAAGTTACTTTGCCTTTTATTAGCATCATAAACACCAGTTAACACATTCTGATTATTTTAAAGATGATTGATCATTGAAATAGCTACAGAATTTGAGAAGTCACTGCTTACATTTTAACATGTTTGATTTTTCAAACACTTAGTAATTTATTATTCAACCTAAAACTGACAATAAACTAAGAACACTAAACCTTATTTGTGTTATGATATATATCTTTTCTTTTTTTCAGCTATCAAAATCATTATAAGGGTCGGTCAATCGATACCTTTAACCATTTCCATCCTACCTTGACCATACACATAAAAATAAGATAATTAAAACGAAAGTTGAACTGATTATCGAATTCCTATCAAAATTGTTAAACCGAAACCGATCGAACCGATTATTAAATGGTTCGGTGTTGGTTTACAAAATGAAATTGCAATATAAACCCGAACCGAACCGATTAACCGAAACGTTTAGAATAGATTATCGAACCGTTTAAAGTAAATTATCGTAGAAGGTTGTTAAGCTCAAAGATAAAAATTGTTATATTACTTTAAACCTAAGGTAGCCTAATATCTTTAATATTGTGCATATTGTTGTTGTTTCTTTTATTAGAAATGAAATAAGACCTTTAATCATATTTTTTTTTGTCGAATCTTTTTTCATATACTTTTAGCATAATTTTATCATTCTTTTTCTTAACTCGATATATCAAATTTTATTTTTGCAAACATATGTACTTAAAATTTGTAGAGCTATTTTAATGAATGGCGTAGATTATTAGCATCATGAATTATATGTATCAAATTTTATTTCATTCTTTTTCTTAACTCGATATATCAAATTTTATTTTTGCAAAAACATATGTAGTTAAAATTTGTAGAGCTATTTTAATGAATGGCGTAGATTATTAGCATCATGAATTATATAAGCCAAAACCGTCTGAAATCGTTAAAAATCATACAAACAAAACCGTATAAAAAATAAAAAATCGACTCGACTAACATTCTTACACTAAAGTTTAAATTTTTAGGTGTGTCTATGTACATATTAGTAATATTTTTTCAAATAATCAATAAAATAAATTGTGTAAATTACCAAAATATCTTATTTTTGAAACTCATTTATCAAGAAGCCATCCCTAACTTATAATTAGCATTCTATCTTATTTGGTTTAATTTTAGGAATGAGTTTTTTGTCTTTCCATATTTATTTTTTATTTTTTATAGATGATTAATTGATAAATAAAATAATGAAATAATATTTTAAGTTTTGATGACAAATAGATAATTCTCTCTCTCTTTTTTTGGTTTAGCATGAAAAGTCAAATTTAGTGGATATTCATCAATCATTTGTTATACTCCTTTCATCATATTCAAACTATAACAGTTTGACTTCCGCTCTTATCAGGCAGCGACTTTAACAAACATTATTTTCGTAAATTCATCGTGAAATATAATAATGGTTTAATTTTTATCTTTAAGCAAATATGCTATGGAAACCATCAAACATAACTAAGAAGATAGATGATAACGCAGCGGCCCAAGGTCCTTGACCAAAAATGTAGAGAACAGTTGAGTTAGAAGGGTGGCAATGGTTTTTGGATTATTTATAGTGACAAGGGTATCATCTACATAACTAAGAAGATAGATGATAACACCCCTGTGATTGTGGATGAAAAGAAAAGGATAGCTTAAAGAACCCCGAAAACCAAGACATATGAGAAACGATGAAAGTCGATAAAACAAAGCACATGGTGCATGTTTTAAACAGTAGAGCGAACGATGAAAACGACAAACATGGTTAGTACGTTGCAGATCGATAAAGCCAAGTGGTTGGGTCATGTAAACAACTTCAGAAAGAGAGCCATGAAGAAAGGTGTTGTGGATGTCGAGTTGTCTAATCAACCACCCGTGGGAGATGGCAAGAGAGAAAACGGTCCGAATAGTCGTTGTCTTGACGACAAACTTGAACGTTTCATCGAAGTCGATACCATGACATTGATGATAAACTTTAGCGATGAGACGAGTTTTGTACCGCTCGATATTACCATCGACTTTTCGTTTGATACGAAAAGCCACCTATTTGGAATCGATTAAATTCATGTTACGAGTGCATGAAATAAGGGTCCAAGTATTATTGAGGTCGAGAACACGAGACTCGTCATTCATAGCGGAGTGCCATTCGGAAAATTTGGTAGCGTGGTTATTGTGGTGAAGTATTTTGGTTAGGATTGGAGGAATTTGGGTCTATGGTGGTAGGATTTGAATTTAAAGTAGTAAAAGATAGTGTGATGTTGTGAGAGTTATTTAAATCGGTTGGAGAGTGGGTTAGGCTAGGAAGTATGGGAGAAGCAGGTCGAACGACGGGGGAGGAGGAAGGATAGATTTGTTCCTGTGGAGGTTGGACTTAATGGGTGGGTTGTGTGTGTTGAAGAATGGGAAAGGAAAGAGGGAGGCAGTGGCCCAAGGGGAATTGGAAAAATTGAAAGGATTTGCAGGATTTAAGTTAAAAGATGCGAGAAATGGAAATTGGATTTTGTCAAAACGAATATGACGAGCAATATATATACGATTAGAGGAAAGATCAAGATAATGATAACCAATATATGACAGGCTATAGCCAAGAAAGATACAACGAGAAGAGCGATAGTCCATTTTATATTTATTGTATGGACGTAAGAGTGGAAAACAAGCTGATAAGGAGAGATGCTATTGGTGATGGGGGAGGGTATTTGATTTATTAAGTAGATCGCCGTGTCAAACACAAGATGCCAATAACGATGTGGAACACTCGAGTATGCAAGGAGGGTGAGACCCATTTTGACAATGTGACTATGATGATGTTCAATGACATCTTATTGTTCATGTGTATGAGGAGCGGGGATACGATGATGGATACCATATTTTCTAAGATAGGGATGGAGCGGACAGAATTCACTACCCCAATCCATTTGAACGAAATTAATTTTTTGTTCGAAAAGATTTTCAATAGATGTATTAAAGTGCGAAAAAGTGACAAAAACCTCTGACTTTTAACGTAATGGATATAACAAGAGAAATATAATATAATTATCCATTAATAAAAGGTAAAATGATGACCTTAATATGAGATGGTGGAGGACGGATCCCATATATTGGCATGAATTAATTCTAAAGGAAAAAAGCTTCTAGTAAGAGAGGGAGGTAAGGATAGTCAATGAGACTTTTCAAGTTGACACACCGAGCATAATTGATGATGTTGAGAAGACGGAAGGGAGGTTTGATGTTGTTGTAGCATTTGTTTGAGTACCAAGGAGTGCAGATGTCCAAGACGATTATGCCCGATGATGGAAGGACCGTAGGTGGTGAGATGAGCAGCGGGTCGAAGGAGAGGAATTTCATAAAGGCCCTGTTTACATGGTCCTGTTAGTCGTGTGTTCTTAATAGTCTGATCCTTCACAGCAAAATAAGATTGATGAAATTCAATAAAAATAGTATTATCTACGATAAATTTATTATCAGAAAGAAGTTGTTTAATAATTTCTAGGATGTATAAACATTAGATAAAAGAAGTGAACGTGAAGAGGAAAGAAGAGTGGTAGAACCAATATGTAAAATACCTAATCCCTTACCATTATCATGAATTAATGGTGGAGGACGGATCCATATATTGGCATGAATTAATTCTAACGGAAAAAAGCTTCTAATAGGAGAGGAAGGGAAGGATAGTCAATGAGACTTTTCGAGTTGACACACCGAGCATAATTGATGATGGTGAGAAGACGGAAGGGAGATTTGAAGCTGTTGTAGCATTTGTTTGAATACCAAAGAGTGCAGATGTCCAAGACGATTATGCCAGATGATGGAAGGACTATAGGTGGTGAGATGAGCAGCAGGTCGAAGGAGAGGAATTTCATAAAGACCCTGTTTACATGGTCCTGTTAGCCGTGTGTTCTTGATAGTCCGATCCTTTACCGCAAAATAAGATTGATGAAATTCAATAAAAATATTATTATCTACGATAAATTCACTATCAGAAAGAAGTTGTTTAGTAATTTATGGGATGTATTAAACATTAGATAAAAGAAGTGAACGTGAAGAGGAAAGAAGAGTGGTAGAACCAATATGTAAAATACATAATCCCTTACCATTATCGGCGTAGAGTTGATCATCGCCATTGTATTCATTGTAACTGAAAAAGCTCTAAATCTGGGATAACGTGATGTGTTGCACCTATGTCGGGAAACCACAGAAGTTGGGCAGGAGTAGGAAAGAGAGATGATCGTGGAGAGTCAGTTGATGACCGATATGACGTGGCGTGATGGGCAGTCGCGGGATAGATGGGTCGATGGCTAGGGTTAGGGTTTAATCAATTTGGTGGTTGAGAACGATAGTAGCATCGAACGACTAAGATGACAAATTGAGCAATAGAATCGACCGGCAGGACCGTGACCTCCTTGCTGGAGGCACCCATGACCTCTAAAAGACTAAGGTTGTTGAGACGAGGAGTGCGGTCCTCGGTGTACAGCATTAGCTTGGGGATTTGAGGCATCGAAGGAAGTCTCAGAGATGACGACCTTGTTAAACGTGGTTCCTTGAAGGAATTCATGACTAATGAGAATAGCATGGAGATCATCATAATCAACAGTGGGCGGTCGCGTAAGAAGCGAGGAGACGACAGATTGAAATTCTGGTTTTATGCCTCGATAAATGTGCATGTTGAATGTCGAAGGTCTAACAACATTGCCAGTAACTTGAAGCTCGGCAACAATGGTCTTGGCACGTTGTAGAAACAAGTTAACATGCTCATCCTCTTTTTGTTTGAGGTCCTGTAAGGCCATATACAGGTACATAAGTCGGGTTTCAGATGGGGCGAAAAAGGCTGTTGCAAGGGTATTCCATATGTCTTTGCTCGTCTTCTTCCCAACAACAAGAGGAAGCACTTCTTCTGACAAAGAGGCAATGAGAAGGCTACGAATCATTGCATCTTGGAGTCGCCAGACTTGTGATGCTGAGGCTGTTGGATCTAATCTTGATATGGAAAACGTGTGTACAGTAACCGACCAACCGACCACTGTTCATCCACCGGCCACTATTAGCTTTTCACGTTTTTTGTACAAAAACGTGTGTTTGCAAAGCCTAGTATTTCATTATAAATAGATTAGGAATTCCAATGTATTATGTACCTCCTCAGCAATAAACGAAATACAGAAAAAGGGAAGATTTCCCACCAACCTTGCCTTGTGACACCATCGATCAAAGCCAACATATGGTATCAGAGCTAGGGGTGGTCGTTCAAAGGTGAGAAGCAAATTGCCGAGGAAACC
>LIEC01011417.1:43760-176635 GCA_001925005.1 Drosera capensis | reverse complement strand
TACAACTATAGTAGAGTACATGCTGAATGTTTCATCCAAATCATGCTAACAACACATGGCATAACAATTTATGTTAACGACAACATGAAACAGTCAGTGACTTTAAATTGTGACACAAACCCAAAAAGTGGTCACACAGGATGCAAAAGTCTCACTAACTACTCCCGTTTCAGTTATAGTGCAAATGGGTAAGAGATAAGCAAACACATCATCGTAAACATCAATTGACCAACCTAGGCGCTTGGATTTTTCTTAATTGCCATTGTGAAATTAGCTGATACGATAGCCGTTAAAATCAATGTTATAAAAAGCCACCGGTTTATTTGAATTTATATAGGATAAGTTAACTAGTATTACTTTGGACAATATCACTGGAACATCATCCCCACTAATAAGAAGCAAACAAAAGATGAAGTTGGTTGGCTTTGGGTGATGCAGGCAAAAGAGAATAATAACTAGATTCAATAGAATTGGCTAGAACGGGGTTGATTACGGATGGATGGATGGATGGAACAAGACAATTAGGTTTTACTGGAAAACCTTATGAATAAAATTCTGCATTGAAAACCAAAAACTGAGTACAACGTGTAGCATCATTTCGTATACTAGTTAGGATGGAAACTAACAGATCCTAAAATAAGACTTATCAAAATTGCATCCCAGATATAGATGGAAAAAGAACTATAACTAAATATGGAAACTACAATAAGATATAAACCAACGATAATAAAAGCTGAAAATAATTGCAGGCTGCCAAAAGTAGATGCTCCACATCATCGGGCAAGAGGATAGTCACCACCAGGAGAAATGATGCAGACCTTGGAATATATCACATTTACTACTTGTGTGAAAGGATACATGGCATATCATTTTAGCACAAAATCCACCACATTACTACTACAGATAGCAGTATCCACTATAGTGTATAAACTGATAAGTAGGGAAAACGTATCAGAACTAAAGAGGCAGGTCTCGGAAGACTCAAAGAATCCTCATAGAAAATTCATGGAAAAATTGCAAGCCTCGAATACAGTCTTATCATCAGTAAAAGAAAGTTGCAGCTAGTAACATTACAAGATAAGCTACAAACGATCGATCTGAGAGGACAGATGCACTAACCATCTCCTATGGTAGCTATGGGAAATTAGAATTAGGATTTATACATTCCATCATAAGTCCTTCAAGAGTCACCATATGATGTGTCGCTATTTTGAAAATACCAAACCATAGTAGAGTACAAAGACAATCCGTAATGCTTTTTCTAATGCTCCCCGGCTTGAAATCAATTAGATTTGGCAGGAAAGGGCAAAGAACAAACCTCAGGAGCCATCCAAAATGGAGTCCCCTTGCAAGACTTCAAGTCATTGAGTTTAGTTGCCTGAGAAGGAAAACAAGTTCAGATAAAATTGGAGACAAGCAGCGAGGAACCCGCTCAGGCTGGAGCAGAAATAAAAAACACAAAGGCCACATCAACGAGCAAGGAACAAACCTTAGCTAAACCAAAATCTGCAAGTTTCACCGTTCCGTTTGAGGCAACCAGTATGTTAGCACATTTAATATCTCTGAAATGAAGAGGAAAAGAAGAGTTGACTACTGTCTAGCAATAGTAAAAAACCCGACTTGATTTTAGAAGTACACAAATACAACAGACGTGTCAACCTAAGAAAGAATATCATCTGTGTGGCTGCTAGAAGATTTTCCATTGCAATAAGCAACTACTCTGAAAAAGAGCGAGACACGGGAGAAGAGAGACCGAGAGAAGGTTTTGTTGGATATATTACATTGACCAAATATAGCCTAAAAGAATTCTGGATCTCAAAAAGCTGTGAGTTTTTTCTATTTTATTCTACTTTTCTTTTTTCTTTTCTTTTCTTTCTCGCTTTCTCTATTTTAATTTATTTATTTTCAAGGAAAAGAATTTTTTTATAACCACGAAGGGATGGATTACTGATGGACCAGAGCTCTAACCAAATGGAAAGTTTCTAGGGACAGTAGCAAATTACTACTAAGTATATTTTTCAGAAAGTTGTGAAAAGTTGAGAAGATAGAATATCTAGCCTTTTATCAAAAGCTACATCTTAAGAAATTGCGAATTTATCATTCGCTTCATACACAACTTTTCAGAGTAAGATACTAACACATACTTGGTAGCTTTCAGAGGAAATGAATATTTTTTCAGGTTTCGGTAAAAATTATGTTTTGAAGAAACTAGACTAGAGGAGGTAAAATTACGTCAATCCTTAGGTAGCATTCAATAATGAAATCTCCAAAAAAAAAGGTGGCACCTAGCTATAAGGATTTTGTAAGACAAGGATGTTACTAACAGAAAGACGGTATCAACATAAAGCTGTTGCTAATGTAGCAGTAAAGATGCAGCCTGAACTAGAGAGTAGAAACATGCTCACGGTTCTAGCTACCACATGATAATGATATGAGTACAGTTCAAAACTGTTGCCAGTAAGCTTTTAATGCGATGCAAACTTCAACTCTGAAGAGCTGAAACAAACATACATATACAAAAGTGCAGTATCAACTATCAAAGTTCAAGCAAGGTTGAGATGGATGGGCATTATGTACTGATGCAAAAATACCATAGATAAGATCACAACACAATACCTGTGAACCACTCTTCGATCATGAAGATATTGCAAACCATACAGAATCTGCCTTGTGTAAGCAGAAACTTGGGAATCTCGAAGATTATACTTCTGATAGAGACTCACAAGGGAACCCTGAGTTACGAGCTCCAAAAAGATGTATAGGGTTGAATCATCCTAAAAAGGGTAACCGAAGTGAGATTAATCCCCGCAAGCAGAAAATACAGAAAACACTCATAACAGAGATGCCATTTAATTGAGAAGACAAGTCGAGTGAGTCCAATAAGTACTTGCAGAACAGATGTCTTGTCGGGATTATGAATCGGCGCAAATATCAAGTATTAACGAACATAAGTAAAAGAAATAAACCAACGATTGCACTTGAGATGGCCAGAAAATCTTTTAGCAGATTACTGAAATCTGCTAGAATATCAAATAGGGTAACCTGCCTTAACACTATAGGGAAAAAAAGTAGACAAATAATCGGAAAAGCATAGTCAGCTACTATGATATAGTAATATCATACTAATAACTTCAAGCCCTTTTTTCGTAAACCTGAAGGAATTAGACTACTAGAGGAAGTTATATAAGCGGGCCAAAATTAAACACCTTGGTGTAGTACCTTATCAGTGCCCAGGTATCGAACAATATTCTCATGTTCAAACTGGCTCAAGAGGTCAATTTCCTGGAAGAAAAACAGAAGAATGAGCTAGGATCACAGGAAGAGAACCGAAAATACTTGCAATTTCCTCACATAGAAAACGTAACAAAGCAGCAATAGACAATGCAATTTCTAAGGTTAGAATATCATGATTCTTTCACCTGCTCAAGCTGGAGAACAGATTGCCTTCCTTGAGTTCCTTGCTCTGTCAAAGAAACTTCTTTAACCGCAAAAAAGAATCCTTCACTGCAACAGAGAGCTCATGTCAGGCATGGTGCAGTTGTATTTGTGGAAGGCACAAAATTTTGATCCAGGAAGCAACCAGTATAGTAAAGGCTAAAAAGTTCAAGATCACTATTTACAATATAGTGAGACAGGAAGTAATAATGTAATATGCAATCAGTACAAATGAGGTAGACTCTGATGAAAATAACAATACCTTGCAATTGCTTTGTACACCTTCCCGAAGGATCCTTGCCCTAGAAGATCACCCTTTTCCCAATAGGTGATATTTGCCCTCACAGCGCCATTGGGTGAAATAACTGAAACAGGGTCAGTTGTCGAACTAGAAGCATCATCATCATCATGAGACGTGAATGATGATATCCCAGACAAAATCACCGTTTCTCCTAATCTGATCCCATCAACTCCATCTTGTTCCGCATTGTCTCCAGCAGCATCAGCTTCTTCATCATCGTCGTCAGAGAAGTGGATCATAGGATTGCCTCTCAATATAGACTCTTCGCCATCAGGTGCTAATGAATTTATCAGATCCCAAGTAGAGCAACCGTTGTCAAGGACAGGAAGAGACATTGCAGGTGGAGGAGTCAATAACGGAGGGCGATCACCTCTGATGCCATTGCAAGGAGCTGTCTCAGAGCTCCGATTAGGAGGCATAGTTGACTCATTAATCTGAACACTGTCATTAAATCCATCGGATAACTCATCTCCAACCGCATCAACATTCTGAACCCGAGGCATCTCAGGATCTTCTGACTCAAAAAAATTCAAATCCGGTCTTTTAATAACATCAGATGACGACCTAGATTTCATCAACTCCCACATATCTCTTGGGATCTCAAAGTCATCAGGTCCCGAAAGCCCTAAACTCTCATACATCATATCCAGCTCACCATCGCTCCCGTCTAACCGAAAGCTAGTCCGCGACCCTGAATGCGGTATATCAAGAGACCGTGCCTGGCGACCAAATCCACTTCTCCTCGGAGAAGTAAAAGGCGATGGCGATGGCGAAGGCGAAGGAATGTATTCGAAGTTTTTGGCAGCATTTCTTCTAACAAGCTTTGGTCTAGGCGATTGAGATGGATCCATGTGCTCCTTCTTCTCTCCTTTCATAAATATCCGAGACATGTGATGCACATCAAAACTTACCCGCAAGAGATCGAACTCACAGCTCACAGAATCCCTCTCAACTGCAATCTCTTTTTCTTTAGCAACAACCAAACTGATCAGAACTCACAACGCGTCTGTGACTTCCTTCCAAATGAGAAGGAAACACACACAAAAGCAGCTGGAAGCTAAATCGATCAAGCAACACACTCCCTCCACCGCACCCGCCGTGATTTTCCTCACCACAATCAACAATCAAACAACTTAGAACATCAAAACATCCCCGCAAAAATTGATCTAGAACTTCAAAATCCCTCTCAGCCGCAATCTAAAATTCTTCAACAATCACCAAACTCACAATTCAAAACTCACAACACTCCTATCCGATTTTTCGTTCCAAATGACGACGAATCACAGAAACACGCAACCGAAAGCGAAATCAATAAGCTGAAGCAACACACTCGTTCCACGCAATCCAAACTTTGCCCGATTTTCCTAACCAGAATCAAGAATCAAACAACTTCCAACTTCCACTCCTCTTTTTCCTCTTCGATTTCGCAACCACACACTACAGTCAAGACCTTCAATAAGGGTTTCGAGTTCCCTTTCCACACTTAGAATACTCGTATTCGGTCTATAAATCAAAGAAGATGAAAGCGAAGGCGAAATTGCTTACTCAACTCTCGACCTGCGTTCTTGCCCTAGCTGGCTCAAATCGCTCCTGCGAGTAGAAGCCGATACGAGACCGGAGCTTCGTGTGCAGCTCGCCGATCTCCGGCGACGGCGACGACGGAGGGGGGAAACTGTGGTGGAAGAGAAAGGGGGAGACTGGTCAACGACGGCGTCGGGTCAAGTGAGGGAGAAACACGGTGGTTTTTTTAGTAGGAATGTTATATTTGATTTTCTTTGAATGGATTTCTTTTCTGCAGGTGTGCGATAATTCTCGTGTCCGAATGTAAATTCGTTCGGATAAGAAATGAACTGGCAGTTGTTTCCACCGTGAATGTGAATATGCGATCACGATTGCGTTTATGTTTGCCGCCGACAGAAGACACTGTCGAAAATCCTTTGACTGGAAGATACATGCAAAGGTTGAATTCCATCTGCTAATTTATGTATACATTTGATTTGTATGAAATTTGATAAAGTTTTTTTATAATGATGTTTATTTAATTATGAGAGAAGATAATTAATGTATCCTATGAATGTGATTGTTTTGATATGAAAGGAATATATCAATTTGTTTGTTTTAAAAGGAACAGAGAAATGACGGTAACAAAAAAACATTGAATCACGTTTTAGTATAAAGATATTAAAAATACAACATCATTTTTCTAGTGATGTTGTAATGCCCCGACTTTTAATTATTTATTAATGATACATATGACGTCATTCTCATTGGACTCAATTGCTCAATTAGGCAATAAGTTCACTTATACATCATTAGTCTATAAATTTTTATTGCACTTAATTTTAACTCAGAATATATCTTTACGACGGAGATATATCAAAATATCTTAAACACAAGCTACATCTAACATCAAATGTTTGCTCACACATCATTTTCAAATCTTACTCCTATAACAAAGAGAATAAGAAAAACAAAGAAAAATAATAATTGTGAGCTATAAGAACTCAATAACGTGTCGGTCTCATTATCAGGGGTTATACGAGAGAAGAGAGTAATAAAAGAAAAGGAAAATGAACACCTCATTTGTTCAAGCACTTTGTAATTATCATGTCAATCTGTCATTTATAATTATCATCACAAGTATACAAATGATTCACCCTATTCATATAAACACACTTAACACCACGTAACAGTTGTAGAAACCATGCGTTCATCGATACTTCAGACATTATCGACGTTATTTACTATCATCATACTTTTATGGCAATGACAGTGAAAACATTCATATCAAATAAAATGAGACAATGATATCATGACACGACAGATTCTTAATCCAAATAATAGGACAAAATTTAACCTAACAATAAGACAAAATTTAAGAATGCCTTCTAGTTATAGAACTAGTGGCAGAACTAGGGTATGCATTTATAGGATGGTTATTCAATTGACCCAATTTAGTTCGGTGTCTTGGCAAATTGTGTCATGGTCCCGATCAGAATTTGCCCAAAAAATGGGTAGGGAAGCAAATCAGCAGAATTGATTTCTGGGAATTGACCAAATGTTGGGGCCAGATTGCTCAAATCAAAGGATCTATCAAGTAGAAAAGAGTATTTTCTTGCGATTCTCTTGCTTATTTTTGCAGTACTTAGATTTTTTCTTTCTAAGTATTTTTCTAATTTCAGGTTAAATATATTTGCTTGATTCTGATCTCAGGGTTTGTGTTAGATTCGGGTTTTTTCTTTGAAAACCCTTTTTCAAATTAGCTTGTTTTATGCAAATCTAGACTTGATTAGACATCATATTGAACTATTCAGGTGGTTTTGGAGCATCGAATTATCATGGGGAGCTTATTATTAATAGGTTTTAATTAGAAAAAACGCTACTATCTCTTCATGGGGTTGTGATTAAAGATACTTCTCATTCTTCAGTGAGAACAAATTGAGCAATTACAAACAGCATCTGAACAAAGGTTTTTTCTCTTAAAAACTCTTGTAAGTAGCTAGCCTCAGTTGAAAACTTTTGTTAGCAAAGTTTTGTTTTACCTCCCTTTTCAAATGCACTAATAGAAAGGGGAACTTTTGCTATCTGGAAACAAGGCACAATGCTCACCGCTGTATATGGCCCTGCAGTGTGCAGAATGGCCCATCTGTTTCCAGTTAAAAAGCTTTGAAACCTATTTTTAGTATAGTGTGTTTAATCTACAATTAGATTGGTTATCCTTGATTCCTCTTTCTCTTTTGTCTTTGCTCCTGGAGGGTCCAAGGACTGTATTTTTTTCCAAAAAAAAAAAAAGAAAAGAAAAAAAGATAGTCTTGTCTGTTCCTCATAGTGACCATTTCTCAAGATTCGAGCACATACGTTGCATGTCAACAAGCCTTAGCTTATCTACAGATTCTACTTGATAAAGATAGTTATCGATAAAATTCAGCATGAATTGGTGATCTCTTTCCAGGGTTTCATGCTAGATAATTGATGCTTGAATATGAAGCTTATGCCATTGCCAAGCTTTAAACCTTCAAACAGTGTCTTGTTCAAAGTTCCATGCTATCATGATGAGAGCTTGAATCTGAAGCTGTTTAATGATTTATATGCCCCATCTTTATACCCTTAATTGCTTGGTGCGTTCACTACTTTATTTGCATGGTTCTCCATCATGCCATGATATAAATTGGAAAGGTATTGATGCTCATTTGATCCCTGTTTACATGAAATTTTGTTCATGAATATGGTCGCCGGCAGTTGCATCCTGTGCTGTTTCTTTAGAACTCATGAATTTAGAAATTTGGATGTCTTTAAAATTGTTGTGCAGTATTTCTTTCAAGGAAAGCTGTTTGGTGTTAGTTTTAGTAAAGTGTGTGCTCCTCATAGGTCCCAGGGGAAAGATATCAATCCTTCTCATTGACTCTGCATTGCAGGTTGCATGGGATGAACCTTAAGTTCTGCAGAATGTAAAGAAAGTGAGTCCTTGGGAAGTCGAGTATGTGGCACCTACACCTCTTCCGACTGTCTATCCCTTGGCAAAACATCTCAGGGTTTCTCACGGTCCTATGTTCCTGACAGAAGGGCAGGCCGACTTTCCTTTACCAATGATTGGTTCTGGCAATTCAATGCTTGGGCAGTTTAGCCCATCTCATATGAATTACCATACTTTTCCTGCTGGCATGCAGGGAGTCAGGCAAGATACATCGTATGTTTCCGGTTCACCTAATTTCGTGAATGGGAGTAGACGTCAAGTGTGTGCTACTGATGACTCTGACCACACTATGGCACCAAAAGAGGATGCTGTGTCCGCTGAGCTAAACATCGGTGCCTCAAGATCTACAAGTCCACCTGATAGTGCCAACAGTGTAGAACTCCTTAGCTCCCATCGGCGGGATCGAAGTTCTCCGGTGAAAACACTTCAACTATTTGGTAAGATCATTCACGTGGAGACACCTCTTCAGAAATCTAGGAATGTTTGTTCTACAAAAGATGTTGACAGCCAAGTGTATGAAGACACAGAATGTAGGATGAATAAGTTGGAGTTTCCATTATCTGGCCCGTACAAGAAGCTGCTTGACGAGCTGAGTATTCAGTGCCAGACTGCGCCCGTAGTGTGATTCTCCATCAGTTAAGCTGCTAGGTAGCTCCTTAAGTGTACAGGTATTGATCAAGCATCATTTCTCTGGTTTGGCATCGTATCTATCTCTCATCGCCTTTTAGTTTCAAATTATTTGTATTTGCCCTTGTTTGATACTTTTGTTTTAAATGTCCGATGATTTTCTCGCCTAATGCTTGGTTTAACTGAGTTACATTCTGATTATGGTTGGAGGGTGACATAGTGCAGTGATCCGTGTGTCATACAGAGATGGTTTTCCTCCTAGGGTTTTACAATGCTTAATCTTGGACAGGTCCTGGATCCTCCACAGGATTAAATCATTTTAGCTCTCAACTAACATCGTCTTAGAGTAGCTGAATAATCACTAGTGTATGCTTGATTGGACAACATGAGTTGCTGATTTGAGAAATTGGAATACACTTCGAGATTTCTTAAAAGAAAATTCGGAATGATTTCTCTTTGGTTAACCAAATAGCTCGCAAACCCGGAGGATCTTTTAAACTAGTTTTCGTTGACGAACCCACCGCCACAAAATAGCTTCGCACTCAACAGGTTTTGATCCTTTAACCTCTCCTATTCTTATGTCATAGTTGTGTAGGTTACAAAATTTGTTCACTCGACCAACAAAGACCATGTGTTTTCAAAACAATTGCATTTCTGATGTTTTTGTTTATCGATCCAATGTAGGGATATGACGGTTTTGTGTGTGTTTCTATGTTCCTTAAGTTATGGCTTTCTTCTTTCATTTCAGGTTCTTATCTCGACTGATGGTTAGATTCTGCACGCGGAGCAATGCGGTGTACAACTTGGGCATCCTTTAGTTTACCTTTAGTCCATTTGCTTTTCATTCAGTACATTTGTAGGCCTCTTTGCTTGAGAGCTGTAATCAAAATATTTGTATGGCTTATGCTTCTTGATTGTTGCAGCATTTCTTTTTCTTCCATGGATTCGCTTATTTCACAGTATTGCTTTTCTCTGGATTGTCTTGTTGAATCGTGCAGTAGCTAAATGGAGAGGAAGTGCGCGCTGCTCTGAGTCGCCGGTGCGTATGTGACAGTAGTCTTTGCCATTTAGCCAAGGTAACATATACTCACATAATGTATATTGCCCTGATGTTCTTATGAACATATTTGATACCGTGTCGAATACCTAACTATAATTTAGTTTGACCTGTGAAGCCTGTGGGAGACCTTTCCCGGCGATGGCACGACTATTCCTGTGTCATCGGGATACTAATGTTAGAGCTTTCAAGTGATGTTTTCTCTTGGAGCTTTTGCATGAAGTTTAGGGCGGTGTATGCGAACCATTGTTCAAGATTGGTGTGTTGTTTAAGATAGTAGACGAGAGATTGCCCTGGCTTTGGGGAAAGTTGAATGAATCCATCCATGTTATTACGAATAATGTCTTGAATTATTTGAAACAATTTAAAACCTATGCACGTGATTATAAGACACTGAATCTGAAAATTCATGTGAAACAATTGTCTTTCAACCCCACCCTAAAACTAGTACCAGAGATATTAAGCAGAGCCTTTGAATTTGAATTCTTTGGATTATGGAAATGACGCTGGATGCATTATGTGCATGTCCGTCTCCTGGAGTCATTCAACAAAGCAGCTGCTCGAATACTACTAGTATTATTGTCCTTTTCTTTTTATCAACTTCTTGTGCTACTTGTTACCTTACCCCTCATGTGTCTTGAAATAATCCCAATCAATGCGTCGTTATTTGCGGAAGCAAATGAAATTTGCACTCTTGAAAAATTTGTACTGGTATAAGGTGTTGTGAAACATGGAGAATCGTCTTCATATTTGTAAAAAACATGAGTTATCACAATTAAACAAAGTGTATGAAGTGAAAGATCAGTAAAGTAAAGCAACAAACGTACCTTTGTTGATTTCCATCAGTCTTGTTACACCTCAATTATTATGCATGTAGCCGGGGGGGGGGGGGGGGGGGGGACAGGACAAGGACAGCATTTCCCTTCACTCTTCCCATGAAATCCTCAATATATGCATACAAAACCAACAACAGCAGCAGCGGCAGAGCAGATTGTACAATACTGCATACAACAAAGTCAAAAAGATAAAAAGATTCCCCAATGGCATGTGAATGATGGAGAGCTCTCTTCTTTTTGGGAGCCGCACACTGACACTATCCCACTCTTCCCAACATAGAAATTAACCGTTTTATCACGACTCTGATGAGTTGCCACAATTAGATCAATATGATCATTATATCATTTGAAACTTCAAATGCTAGTAATGATAAACATTCAGATCTTTTTAAGTAAGAGTCAAAGAATCCGATGACTGACTATAGACTCCCGACGAAGAAGGAAGAACGAACGGAGTTGTAGGATGGCTCACTGAGAGACTCAGTAGCCGACTACCTACTTGCAATGGTACCGAAAGCCTAACCCCACACACACCACACCTCTGTCTCTCTCTCTCTTCATCTTTCACTCAATTCTAGCTAAAGACCTTGACTGCACTTGAACTACAAAGCATCTGCTTTCACTCAACTCCCAAACACAAATATCTCACCCCCTTTTCTTCACTTCTCGATACCCTTTTCCTCTCAGACTCATCCCCAATCCATAGCGACCCCAAAATCAAGTCTTCCCATGACTCTCCTTCTTGTGTCTATCGTCTTCACATACTTCTCAGGTACGAACGACATTTTCCGTTTGCTGTAATTTTCTTTTGCAAATTAACCTTTCCTAGATTTTTGATAACTTCGTAACATACATACCCATCATGCAAATGTCTCCACTTGAAACATGAATAATGTATGTTATGTTAACCACTTCATTCAAACCATCGACTTCTGTATTCGAGTATAATGTGTGACTCATCGAGAAACAAAAGTCTTTCACCATCTATTTTTTTCATTCAACTTAAATCAGAGAGAGATTGGTTGAGCTTTTCGGATCAATAGGATATTGGTTTACATGACATGACTTGTTAAGAGTAGCATTTTACAGTGTACTAGTAACATTTTTGTTGTATCTTATCATGTGTTTTCCCCATTTTCTGCAGCAACATCAGCCACCACACTGTCACTCCTAAACCGGTGCTCCCACCCGGTCTGGCCGGGAATCCAACCCGGCGCCGGCCACCCGATCATCGCCCGTGGCGGCTTCGAGCTCCAACCCTACAAAGCCACCACCCTTTACCTCCCGGCCCTCTGGTCGGGCCGCGTGTGGGGCCGCCACGGCTGCTCTTTCGACTCCTCTGGCCGAGGCCGTTGCGCCACGGGGGACTGTGGCGGGTCCCTCTACTGCAACGGCCTCGGCGGGGCCCCACCCGCCACATTGGTCGAGATCACCCTCGGTCAGGAACAGGACTTCTACGACGTCAGCTTGGTGGACGGATACAACCTCGCTCTGTCCATGACAGCATATGGTGGGGCGGGGAAAGGGAAATGTAGCGTGACGGGTTGCGTCAGCGATCTGAATGCAATGTGTCCGGTGGGATTGCAGGTGAAAGAACGGGATAATAGAGTTGTTGCGTGTAAGAGCGCTTGTTTCGCGTTTAACTCCCCTAGGTATTGTTGTACAGGGAGTTACGGGAACCCTCAGAGCTGTAAGCCGACGGCTTATTCGAGGATTTTTAAGGCGGCGTGTCCTAGGGCGTATTCTTATGCGTTCGATGATCCGACGAGTATTGCGACTTGTAGTCGGGGGAATTATCTGGTTACGTTCTGCCCTCACCGTCGTTGAGCTGTAATGCTGGTTGCTCTGAGCGCCTGAGGGTAATGAGCGCTGCTTCAGGTTTAGGGTTGTGATATGAGCGCGGTTTGTTGTAACGAGAAGAATGTGTGCGGATTGATAGTATTATGTTGTGTTGACTATCATTTCTAATATCATCTACAATGCTTGATTTGCTTATTTGTTCTATCTCAATGCTTCAGTTTCGAGTTTGGGTGAAAGAGTGAGGGTAATGTTGTTCATTAGTCAGTGATCGATGTTGTATCGCTTTATGTCGCGTACAATTGATCTTGAGTCGGGAACGAACATTTGTTCCTGTTTCGAACCAGGTGGAACTAAACAGCCGAGCCTAGTTGGATCAGTAGGTACTGGTTCTTGATCGTGATGACATTGGCTTGCAACACGATCGAAGATTCAGTGAATGTTCGGAGGTGCGTTCCGGGATATGATCATTCGGTCACGTTGCTCAGCTATCGCAGGAATAATTGCGGCCGAACAAACAGAAACCTTCCTGATAATGGAGAAACTGCATTGAAGGGTGTCAAAAGCAGTTGAACTGAATCGTTGAATTGGGTACAATTTTCGGGGTGGGTGTGAAATGGCCGTAACCAGAGACGTATGTGCTTGTAATCTTGTAATGGTACAATCTTTTTGCAAACTATGTCAAGGTTGGGTTATTACTGATCCGGAGATCAAGTCGGATACAGCAATGAATTGTATGGTCAATTAGATAAAAAAAATCATTCCCCACAATGGAAACCAGATTCATGGATGAGATATGAAAGAGTAGAATTAGTGAGTCTGAAATTCACAAGCCATATGAATCAAATCCCTTTTAACAAACGAGTCATACTAGACTCTCTCAAAAAACAAAAAAAAAAAAGTCATGCTAGACGTATTCAGATACTTCCAAATCTCAGGGTCTAGGTTCATTTGTAATAATGGAGACCATATCTTTATACGAATGTGAATTATGACCCATAAGATAAACTATGAGATGAATCCGAGCAAGGAAACAACAATATGTGACACTCCAGTGGAAGGAAGACCTAACTGTGAAGATATGAAATGATGATGCAAATTGTTAATCATCCCCTCAATTCTTCCTTTTTTAATTTTAAAAATAAATATATATTTTTTTCAATCCCACAACATACATTCCATCCAACCCAACCTACAACCAACATTCCACTTCTATTGTTTGGGTAATTGTGAAAATTAAAAAGAAAAAGAAAAAAAGGGGATGTACATTATTTCGAGAGGATGATTAGTATTTATGGGTGATGGTTTTTTAAAATACTGATAAAAAGGTTAAAGAAATGTTGTAAACAAAAATCTAATAGTACTACATATAAAGTAAGAGTCTAACGTTAGATCATCCTTGTGGGTGGCATTGTCAGGTGTCACCCTTCGATCAAATACGTGGAAATTGGAATACGAATTTCTAAGAAAAGTCGCGGCCCTCGAACCCCACTTTCAACAGTAGCCTCCTCGATCGGTCGCTTTATTCCCCGGAATGGAAACTCCGGCGCCGCCTCACCCCGCCTGCCGATTCCGCCGATTTCGCTGCCGCTGCTCTCGCTGTTGCCGATGCTTTTGCTGCTTCTCCTCCTATCCTTGACTGGTCTGTAAATTCGTTTGTTTCCCTTGTTATATTGTATGTAATGTAACCCTAACTTTGAACAATTATGATTTGGATCGATATTCCATCCTGGCTGCGTTAATGTAAATGACGTTTGAGTTTTTCGTGTGTTATTTTTTTGTGAATCGATGAGGGTTTTGAGTTATGATCGCCTGATCAAATGTGTTGTTGTATCGGCCGAGGTTGATTGTAGATTAGGGTTTTCCAGAGGCGTAAACTCATCGAATTTCTAAGCTTACTAGAAGTCGAGTAGTTGTCTATGTGGTTAAGTTGTGGTTCCATAGCAAGGATTCTTGGCGATTGTCATGATTTTGGATGTCTTTGTTGAGCTGCGTTATGAACGGTGAAGTTCTGCGTTTAATTCGTCGTAACTTGTTGAGCTGCTTGGAAACAGCGGCGTCAAATTTCTAGCTTGTTGTTTAACTGGCGATTAGTGTGTATGCTATAAATAAGCACTTCTTGCTGATTCAGTCGTCGTCGTCGTCTTTCAATCGGACAAAGGCATGGATGTGTAGCTTCTCAATTGAACAGTCCTCTTTATTGCGTAGATAAGAAGTGCAGCGAGGCTTTGACAAAATGTTCATTCATCTTCATCCCTGTCTTTGTATCTACCATTGGCAGTGGAGCTAGCCGTGATACTGATGTCTTTGTATCTATCAATGACAATGGTGTTAGCCGCGTTACTGATACTCTGATACTCTGCTTGTGGCAAGACAATCTTAGTTGTTCTTGTTTTATTCATCGGATGAACACGGTGCCCTCATGATACCGCAAACGAAACTATAAATAGCATGTTCAAATTCTAGTCTTGATTCTATTTTGCAATTCTCTGCTCTGCGACCATGATTCTGCCGGCCAATAGACAATGGCATAGGAACCACTGTACTTGAAAAACCACCTTGAAAAAGGATGTTTGAATCATCTATGATTATGAGCAATGCTTTTTCCTTTGCAGTGACTGCAATCCATACTCATTTTGAATCATTTCAAGCAGGCAAACCATGGTTGTTTGCTGCATTTTTTTATTTTGTTTTTCTTGCAAGGGAGATGCATGCGCTCCTGGTGCCAAAGAAATTTTGTAAAAAGATGGATCTCAACAAGGATGGACAAAGAAGACAATAAGATTGAAGCTGTATGCTGCAGCATCAACGGTGTCGTACACTTTTTTCAGTCGAAGAGTCCCCCGGTTCTCGAGTGATCATGCGAACTCGCAGGTATTGTCTCTCTTGATGAATCTTCAAGTACATCTTTTCATTCATGGTTACTATGAGTTTGCTTGTGGAGATCGCTCACCCTTTATCCTGCTGCTTTCCAACCGATCATGTTGAATGCAAATGTTCTAAATCACTTTTGTTTGAAACTTTGGTGAGAAAATACAATTATGTTACGCTTCAGATTATCCTGCACATCTTTTTCAATCATGTTTTTTTTTTCTTTTTTTCTTTTTGCAGCTTTGGGTATTTTTGCCCTTCCTGTTTTGAGTCTATTATGTTGGGTGTGGGTGATTAAGCTTTGGTTGAGACTTGTATACTCACAGTTGTCTAAAGCATCAGCAACCCTTCCTTAAACACTAGGGGACGTCAAAGTGTTGTTGAACACGTTTAGGCGCTTTACGTCTAAAGCTTGTCAAGGACAACCTTGCATGCATTAATTTGCATAAGTATAAGCCTTGTTCCACATATGTAGGTGCGGCCAATAGGTTATTGTCATAGATCCGTCTGACTAAGTTTAAGCTCGTGATAAGAGACCGGTCGTGAAAATTCGAATTGCCTTGTATTTTCAGGAGATCATGCGTATTAAGCTGATCTATAAACTCGACGTCCTCACATGCAGAACCGAGGAGACTCAATGATCATACAGTCAATCTACAACCAACCGAATGTTACGTCTTTTGATCGAAGCAGTTGTAGGAGGGTGTTGATGTTGTATTCAAACGTAGTGTAACTTCATCTTGTTGCTAGCTGGCTTTGGTTTTGAACGTGAAAGCAGAGAATCAGTTAAAAGAAATGCTTTCTTGTATGAACCCAAAAAGAAAGACAACTTCTTTTTCTTTTCCTCTTTGTATCCAAAGTGACATAAACCCAAGAATCTGATCTCCTGCTTTTGTTTCTTTCCCCCTCTTTGCTTTAGCAGTGACTTCTACTCGTACTGTTTATATAAAAGGGGGGAAAACCCAGTCCTCTTTTTCATCATTGTAGGGTTTGATAATATTTTGCGGGTACTAAATCATGATTACTGGTATCACCACTACCACTAAGACCTCATGTCAATAATGTTCTCAAGTTGCCCTTTCCTTTTTCCGCTTTCTTGTCCCTCCGCTAATGGTTTGGAGAATCTGATAACTATAGTCTGAATAAATTAGAAAGAGTCTGGTACAAGAAGGGATCATTGTTTCTGGTTTTATACAAAGTTATCTTTTATGCATAACATGTCTCCTATTGCATCTGATTCCGACACTAGTGCCCTAACAGCAAGCCTCAATCTTACATTAACATATGAGAAAGATCAGTCATTAGGTTTGGTTTTGTGGGTACTCCTTCCTTCCCACGATATTTAAAATCGTTTGATCTGTCATAAGAATTTATGTGTATATTAAATTTATGTGAAATTTGATAAAGAAATAATATTTTGTTAGGGATTGTTATGAGAGAAGATAGTTGATATATTGTAACAAAATATGATTGATATGATTTTTTTAAAATAAACATTGATTAAAAAATAAAAGATTATAAATAAATTAGGATATTTTTTTTAAAAAATATTATATATATTATGAAATAAAGAAAGTAATGATTAGTTTTACATGATGGATCACAGTTTTCATGGGTCCTCAATCTAATCAATAGATAGATCCAAGTAATTACTGATATGACCTTAATGATGTATTATCATCATCGTGTTACATGAAAGTTTTAAACTACTAAGTTGGTCAGTTATTGACTTGATGGTTATGCACCAAAACACCATAACTCGGAGTCATGAATTCTGACGACATACATGGGAGTTACAGTTTGTTCAAAGGTTATGATGTTACATCCTAAACTTGAGGGAGCATCTCGAATTTTTGCCCTTATCTTCAAAGTATAACATGATGACTCTATTCAATTAGAATTTTCATCTTAAGTAGTTGGAGGTTCGTTCATCCATTGTGTTGTTCCACTGTGAAATTGTGAGTTTTGAATGCCATTGTTGTTGTCATTGTGCCAGGGCATCATAACGTAGAATCATGTTTTCGACCATATCGAAAGTTCCTTTCTCTACTATTCTTATGCCTTCTGTTTTTCCTTCTGCAGCTCAAAGCAACAAAGTTAAGCAAATTAGTTTGATTCAGACAAACTCCATCTATTGAAACTCCAAGACAAGAACCAAAATCCTCCTGATAAAAGGCTAATGGAAAGAACTCTTTTAGCAATTATGTGCATCATAGTCATTCTTATTTTAATTACTCGAATCTAAACATTTTAGAAATATGAAAGACTTCATTAGAAATACCGACTATCTTATCAGACCTACGAGCTGCAACAACAGTCTTGCGTCCGCTAGATTATTAATTATAGGTAGTGTGGTCTTCAACATTTGAAACATTTCAAGTAGGGAGTAGGATAAGTGAAACTGGGGAGCAACAGAGAATACAATTAACTGCAAAAGAAAGGGGTAAAAAGGAACATCAAAGGTTCACTAGATTACAAGCGAGCCAACAACCTAATTCTTCTAATCTCTAATTTTCCTTTCTTTTTTTTTTTTTTTTCTTGTTTCATCAATATTTCTATGTCAATAAAATTAGAAAAGAAAGCTCTGAACTCTCTGTTTTTCCCCTGTTTCTTTCTTGTCCCTTTACCTGAAACTGCAAAATTCCTTGATCCTCTTCCTCCCTTCAACAATCTCATCAAAGAAATCATCAAGTTGTCCAACAATATTCTCTACCCCACTTCTCAAATCCCCAAAATACCCTCCAAGATTCTCCAACTTCTCCTCAACCTCATATTCCATTACTGCCCCTCCTTTCCTCTCAAGCTCTCCCTTCAGCTCATCCATGGCCACCTTGGCTCTCCTAAACTCATACATCAACAGCCCTTGCCTCCCATTATTCATCGTCGTCGTCCGGTCGATCTCGGCCGCCACCCTTTGGTGTAGTCTTCCCATTGATGTGCTGAATGCTGATCCAAAGATCACACAGCCTTCGTATCCTTCTCCTCTTAGGAAACTTGACTCTGGCATTGAATGGACCAACCCACATAGGAGAATCGTGACGAGAAGCGAGCTCACGTTCCTCATAGCGTATAGCACTCCTCTGAATCCGTAGAACTCGTTCAGCTTCGATTCTATGGATACCCTTTCGTCGAATCTCAATGAGAGGGACTGTGTCCTTGTTTGTATCATCGTCCTGTTTTCTTCCTCCAATACTATTGCTTCTCTTTGGCATCGTGTGATCGCTCTCGTTACCTGTTCATCAAGCGAAGATATTAGAATTGAATTTGATCAGTCCAATAATTCTTTTTACGAAAGAATGATTAGATTATGGTGACTTGCCTGTCTATAGAGTTGAGGGCTAATGTGGCGATGCCCGTCGAGGGAAGTGGCGATATTGTTGGCACCAGTGTAAAAATCCTCCATTGCTGATACACCGGCTTTGAGAACACGACAGGCTTCCCATAGCTTAGAGCTCTCATCCATGTATTCGTCGAGCCATTTCTCGCCTAAGGGTAACCGGAGTTTTTGTACAAGAAGGGTTAGTTGTGAGTGAAACGATCGGAGAAGGGATAGTGCTCTTTGTAGGAACGAGATCGACATGAAGTGATTCGAGATGAAGACTCTTTCGAGATCATCTATGCCTCTTGTTAGGAAGTTGTAGAATCCATTGACAGAGCTAGTAGATGATTGATGATCCATGGATCGAGTGATGGAATGGACTAGGAAAACGGGAATGGGAGAGGAAGGGAAGGGAAGGGTAACGGTGGAAGGGAATGGGAAGGGGGAATATATGTTGAAGATTGAGGGTTTTTAAGATGGAAAAGGATTGTTGGGGACAATTATGTGTGCTTCCTTTTGAGGGGAAAGGATGATTGGTGATCTGCCACTTCCAATTGTTAGCTTGGCTAGTAGGGGAAACCTATGCCCAACAACACTAATGTAAACACACATACTAGTGAATCTTAAAGATTATGGTACCAACCCCTAATGTAAATGGTGAAAGTGCTTTCTTACTAATGTTGGTGTGAGAAATGCTAAAATCAAAAGGATGTAACGTTCGTTTATGTTCACTCTTATGTTCAACATGTTGTCATATCATCGATAGTTATTAGTTATATTCGAGATCATTCTGGTTGTCTTTAACACTACCTTCGATTTCAAATGGCATATCGTCTTATTGACCTAATGGGTGTTGGATGTGCTCGGATTCGGTTTTACGTTTTCCTCCATTGTTTATGGCAAAAGATCAAGCTCAATCGATGAACTTGAGTGATGTTGGGGCAATGTGAATGAGATAGGATGGCAAACCAAGCATGCTCAACAGACATGCAACTTCCACGAGTTTCCTTCTCATTTGTTCCTTTTTTTTTTTTTTTGGGCATCTCATTCTCATTCCCATGACCCAATTCAATTATGATGTTTGTTCCTCATGTTGGATCCTCCTTGTAAGTAATCCTGATCTCATAGAGTTGAGCAAAGTTTCTACAGTATAATATAAGATTTGGTGTCAGCAAACCCTTTTGATCTTGACTAGATTCATGCACCGAATATTTGATTTCCCAAGTACTCCTATATTCTAATGCTTCCACTTTGAGGGGTTTTCAATCGAGTATGTTGCTTGGTTTCCTCAACTTCCTTCGCTACTGTGGTCTTTCTCGAGCAACTAAATTTGTATTTCTCTCCCGTCATTCTCGAATCATTCCTCAATTAACTACAACAAGTTAGGCTTTCAGCATAGGCCAGTATACTTAAAACTCGTAGCTTTACGTGTTTTTTTATGGCATCTATTAAATCTGATATCTATTCGTATCTTCATGTACGTTTGTTTCACCTTTTATTTTCTTTTCTAAACTTGACGTTTTTATAACTAATCAGTCCAAAATATCCCCTTAATGTGATGTCCGATCTGAAGTACATTACCCTAAGCTATATACATATAGACCAAAGTGAATCTCATGCTTCCCCCTTTGTTTCCAAGTTCAATTAATGTGTTGTTTGAGAACCAAAACAACTAAATTATTGAAATTAATGTTGTCTTTCATTGCTTGGTCCTTTGTGTAGGCTTGGTGTTGAGGGTCGGGGGACCATCAAAAGCTAGATTTATGGAGGAGTTTGGGGTTTGAGGGTTATGTTTTCAACTTATGAGCTCACAAATCAATGTTTTTGGACATTAGTGAGACACATAAGAGAGTATGTTGGTCGTTTTTAAATCCGATTGGAAGGTGGATAAATGACTAGATGCAAAAGATTGAATTATTATTATTTGGGGAATTTTTGAATATCAAACTTTTGTAAGAGGATCTATGATTAAGTATGATATGATTATAACATAAGATTATCTTATCTCGTAATGGTTTTAAATTGTTAGCATCGTCTCAGACATCCCTTTATACTGGTGTTGGTCGCCGACTTGATCCTATATTTAGGTCATGAATCCTCATTGTAGCACCCAATTCAGAGTAAAATAGAGAATTTGGCTAGTAGCATAAAAGGTTATCCGAGGAGATTAAGACTTCGATCATGACCTACTATGATAGTTATACGTCTCATGAGAAGAGATTAGGCGAGTGATTATAGTGTATTGGTAAAAGGGGGACAGATCACTTTATCATGAGAGCAGTTCAAAGTGCACAAATAATGTTGAATTATTGGATTTCAACAGTTAACCGCTGCCATTGTCTGAGGCAAAGCCCACAGAAAGCAGAGCCTCTCTGTTATTTGAAAGAGTAGATAAAAATACTTGTGTGGAATCATTATAAACTTTCCGTCTTATTCATAGATACTACTGAATTCGTTGGTCCATATAGTGAATTTCTTACTATTAGAGTAAGTATCAGCTAATCGTATATTCATTTGGAAGCGACTTCTAAGAAGTGACGATATATGTAGTATCTTTTTTGTCTTTAAGACGAGCGAGCCCTGCTAATAGGTTCCGTAAAATAATAGAGTTGCTACTTCAGCGTCTTTCTTATTTGATCACTTTGCCTTCATGTAAGCTGATCCCGCTGCTTGCTTACGCTTTCATACTCCATTAATTGTTCTTCGGAGATTATGGTTTGGAATCATTTTCATACCCTTTGATGCGCTTATCATATTTCCTGGAATTGACCAGTCCATTTCAATAAATTCATTAGTAGTATGGCCCTTCCGACAAGCTTACTTATCACCGTAAATTGACTTTGGCTTTATTGTTAATTAGAAGCTTATAATGTTAATTCATTTTGGTTCGCGCTCGCCAGTGGGAACGGATATTAAAGAGTTCAATGATCAAGAAGTTGAACGACCCAAAACTTAGGGCATGTATGATCGAAAACGAGACGACCATTTTCTTATATGATTGTCAAGCTGAAGCCTTGAAGGAAAATTAAATATCTTGTAGGTGGATAAGCTGTAATATTGTGTGTATTTGTAATAGGGTTCCTTTCATGCTTAGCTTGCTTGTAGTCACTTTCTTTCCCAGTCTGTCTCCATATGTTCCTCTGTTCTGCCCTGTTAATGCTCGTCATTTTAACATGTTTATCGAGCTGTGATCAAGCTGTTAGCCGTTGTGGTTGGTGTTGAACTGCTCCTATAGTGAGAATGTCTAGAACTCTTCCGTCGTTGTTGGTTACAGTTTGAGCTTAGAATCATGGATGAACGATTTCCAATTTTTTTGAGTAGGATGGAGCCTCGAGGAACTCAAGATGGAAACAACTGGATGATGTGTGTGGAACGAGAGCGAGATTGGAAGAGCAAGCATACATGTCGTTTTAAGTAGCTAGGAACAACCAAGCAAGTTTATTTTTGTTTTTGTGTCTGTTTGGTTATGATTTGTTGTGGTCTTGCTGTGTCGGGTTCTTATAAACTGTAATTTTGCTGCTGGCATCATAGATGCTAGCTTGATATTTTGCTCGCTACTGTTATGCCGGCATTGTACTTAACCTAAAGAAGAAGAAAAAAACAAGTGATCGAGGGCAAGAGGGATACTGATATGCCTAAGTCTATTCATTGCAAGTTGTTCCATATTGAGTATCAGGAATAGACTTCTCTAGCTCGACTGCTCAAAACATTTGTGTTTTCGCACATCAAGGAATAAATATGTGGCGCATTGTAAAATATGAGTATATTTGTCTAGTTTAAAAGATTGGAATCTTGAATTGTCTCGTCGCACAAGACTCTTGTGCTAGTTTGTTTTAAAAAATAAAAATACTCCAGTTAATATATCATTGTAAGCTCTGCTAATATGTTTTAGACTATTATCTCATGGTTTCAGGAGGTGTCGAATTTACTTATTATCATATGATGAGAAAAAAGAGTTATTTATCGATGGATCAATCCTTCTTAATTTATATAGATCACTGAGATGTTAGCAAGTTTTGTTCCCGGCTTAGTCAAACATTGAATGTGAGTATTTCACTGAACCGAAATCCTTTTCATGAGTGGTCCTAATTCCATCACTGAATGTAGCCATGTAGGTCTCAGCGTGCAGTCCGCTATTAAACCTGCTAATTTTTGGGTTGTGCCTGAGGGAGTTTGGACAGCCGTTTTACTTTTATCGTTTGAGCCGCAATGTGCCTTCATTATTTCAAAGCATGTTTTCTTCTTTCTTTCAGCATCGTTAAAAATATGGAAAGAGAACGGTAGAAACATTCTTCGAAAACGGATGAAACCGCTCAACTGAAGTTTTACAATGGTGACAGATGTGTGACCTTGAGAGAAGGTAGGTGGAATTTAGCCGCCTGATGAAAGGTTACGAAGTGATGAGCAAATCTTCTGTAATCAGGATTCGACATTTGGGAATTTTTTGTCATGACGATAGTCGATGGCTCGACCTTCTATGTGACTGCTTACGGCTTTCACCCTCGAAAAATGTACCAAACTTGAGGAACGGGGAAAGGAATTGCCTGATCTCCTCAAGTAACCAAAGCATCTCATTCCAATGATAGTCAAATCCAAAGGATTGGTACATCTCATCCTCATCCAAGTATTCTCCTCCTTTGCAAGAACATGGATGACAATTCAATCCGTTATGTTGAGTCTGATTATTTTCTCCACCTAGAGGACGAACAAGGGATCGACGAATCCCAATGTATGTACATTCTCAACGCAATCCTCAGTGGCACTGCTCGCCTCAATGTACTGCTACCAAGCTTCACCGTTCTCGCATTCACCATATTCGCACCCATCCTAACGAACAACGGGAAATGTGACACCCTAAACCGCTATCTCATGGCCATTTTCTTGGCGATCTCAGCCGCGTCCTGCATCTTCTTTTCTATCACCGACAGCTTCAAAAGCGCACGAGGAAGATCGTACTATGGAGTCGCGACATTCAGAGGGATATGGGCGTTCAACGGAGGGCGAAACAAGCCGTTGGTTCCGGCTGACTATAGGCTCAGATGGTCCGACCTATTCCATTCGTCGTTATCATTGACTGCATTCCTTACGTTTGCGGCTTCTTATAACGACATTATGCAATGTTATCACCCGAGGATGTCCAAGAAAATAAGAAACATCGTTCCACTTGTCGTAGGTTTCGTGGTTAGCGTGTTGTTTGTCGTCACCCCTACGAGGAGACGAGGGATTGGGTACCCTTTCTTGCTTCGAGGAATGCCGTAAGTCCTCATAAATACATGAATCTGTTCTGATATGTAATGAATATTATTTTCTCCATCTCAAAAAAGATTGTAATTTTTTTATCGGACATACATAACGATAGAACATTTGACCGGTGTTACGAGACGATCAAACGTTGTTTTTTATAAATGTCGTGAAACGTTAATGATAATAAACGTTATGTACTATAACCGAATGTCAATAAAAAAAATTAAATCGTGTTGTTTGGATGGATAACGAATCTTTTCAAATTACGTATTGAATAATATAATAAGAAATAAACATTACAATTATTATGAAATGGAGGAGTGAATATGTCATAAGTATGGACCAAGGCTCATCCTTTTCGAATTTTTTTGTTCTCATCCAGAAGTATATAGATTGGTTTTTTTGCGTTTTAATTGTGTGATAATATAGTTGCGATCAAGAATATGCAGATAGTTTCTTCCACACAAATAAAAATAGACAGAAGCTTTGTATAGAGAAGACTGGACCTATTCAAAAGTGAAAGATATTTGGGTAGATTTCTCCGGCTCAGACTCCACTGGAATTCATATTCATGCGTCTTTGTTTTATGGGCAGTTGATCCTCAGTGGTATACTGTTAAATATACAAACGGGTGGTGCAGTGATCAGTGCAGTTGGGTCAAATCTCAATTAGGGTTTGAGAAATTGCTCGCTTGGGAGGGATTGCTTTGAGTTTCACCTCTTCAATTTGCAGATACAGAGGCAAAGGTATAAACTTTTGCCCTTTCCCATTTGGGGTTTCATCTCTTGTCATTTGTGCGTATTGTGTGCTTTCATGGGGAAATTGGAGAGATAGCATGGGGGTGGCTCCCTGCCCACTTGACAGGATTAGGTGGGTCCGTGCCATTGCTTTGCTTTAGAGAGATAGAGGAGAGCAAAAGCGGTGTAAGGGAATCGATGGCGAGTTTTGATTTTTCTCCGATTTCGATTCGCTACCGTTGTTGAAAGATGGAGACTCTGGTATTGGTTCATGGAGATGAGGAATGGTGCTGTGCCCACAGCATGGTCAGGGTTATCGTGATTTGGGATTACCACAAAAGTTACAAATTGACAAGAAGTTAATAACAAATCAAGTCACTATCTTACTATATGTACATATGATCGACATCATTCTCCTCTAGTGCGTTCCGTGGTCTCGGTTAGGTTATGATATTGACATGGTATGTCGTAATTCCAGACTTTCATATGAGTTCTTCCTTTTTTATGTTTCTGAGTTTCATTACTACCTTTGGTTTTTATGAGAGTTTGATATTTGATTCGTATGTTAGATGGCCCAACAACAAGAAGTTTTCTTCCATTTGTAATCATTCAGCTATGGTACATGAATCCGAATTAAATCTTACTCTCCTTAACAGTATTTATTAAGTATTTCCTTCATTTTCTGTAACTTTATGTTGTAAAGCTTAATCCTTACGTAGTAGTTTGAGCAGCTTTTGATATCCGTAATCTTGAAGCTCCTTCTCACAGGAAACAGATGATGCCCATGTTTTCGTTTAATACAAATTGGTACTCCGAAAAAAGTTGTGCTGGGATTAGTTAGTTCCTTAACATCTTATTCCTAGCTTGATGAAGTTCTAAGTGTTCCTTCAATTGTAGCCATCCAAGAGAGTTAAAATTTCCCCTTTTTTCTACTTTTGAAGGTGAAAGAACACAGCAAGAGGATATTGTACCAGGAACATCCTAGCAGCGACGAGCAAGAGAAGGCACACCTCCACCATGTCTCAGCCAAGAAGGTGAATATTTAGCATCTCCATATGTTCTTGGTTTTTTTTTATAAAACGAAGGTAGGACTTGACTAGTAAAGTCTGTTGTCATTCACCATCCATATCGAATATATGAATCTGGTTGTCGTTGACTGTTGGTTGGTAGGCGAACTGCTAGTATGTCTGTTTGCTCCATTCTTGCTGAATGCCTGTTGTATGTCATCAAAGACTGGTGCAAAGTGCAATCGGTTCAATTGTTGATTATTCTTTCAACTAAAAAAAAAAAACGACGGACAAGTTTTTCTTGGTAAATTCAGGTTGGAAGGCAAGGTTGCTCTGATCACTGGCGCTGCTAGTGGGTTAGGGGAGGAAGCGTTGAGGTTATTTGTTGAGAACGGTGCTTTTGTTGTGGCCGCTGATATTCAGGATGAATTGGGGCAAAAAGTGGTGGCCTCCATTGGTTCCGATAAGGTTGCTTATCATCATTGTGATGTGACAGACGAGAAGCAAGTAGAAGAAACCGTGAATTTTACCTTAGAGAAATTTGGTAATCTGAATGTCCTCTATAGCAATGCTGGAATCCTCGGTCCCACCAGCAGCATTCGTGATTTCGACCTTGAAGCATTTGATAAAGTCATGGCCATCAACGTGCGTAGTGTCATTGCCACAATCAAGTATAGTGCTCGAGCCATGTTGGCCAAGGGTACTCGCGGATCCATCATTTGCAGCACCAGTGTGGCTTCTTTCGCTGGTGGATATGCACCTCATTCTTACACCATCTCCAAGCATGCCCTCGTTGGGATAGTCCGTACCGCATGCAAAGAGCTTGGTGTGAACGGGATCAGGGTTAACAGTGTCTCGCCGTTTGGGGTTGCAACACCTCTTGCGTGTAATGCATACAATGCAGAGCCCAGCAGAGTCGAGGATGTCATTTCTTCCCAAGCAAACTTGAAAGGTGTTGTATTGAAGGCAAGACATGTAGCCGAAGCTGCTTTGTTTCTTGCCTCTGATGAATCAGCCTATACCAGTGGACATAACTTGGTCATTGATGGGGGATTGACTGTTACTTCGCCTGCGGAGGCTTGGATCTAATGTGAATGTTGTTCCATAGACTCGCTCCAGTGGGTGGCATCTGTGTGTATAAATCACTGAATATGGAATCATTGTTGTAATCTGGGTTGTGTGTAATCAAAGAGTTTTCATCTTCATCTTGAGCACCGACCGTAGATTAAGCTGGTTTGCCTTGGGTTGATGCAGATGCAATGTGTGGTCTATTTGTAAGATGCTCTTGTCAAGAAGGATTTTGTCTTCATATTTCATTTCCTTTTTACATCTATTGGCTCTTTGGACTTGTTAAGCAGGTTTTGCCTTGGGTTGATGCCGATGCACTGCGTTGCAAGAAGTATAAGGTCTTGCCTGGTACTGATGAAGTCGATATCTGATGCAGAAACTATGTCAGATGAAGCAATGGATATCTGTGGAGATATATGGTGGGCTGGTTATGGTCGTAAAAACCAGAAAATAAGACGGTGCACAAGGCTGATAGCAGCGGCCAGAAAATGGAGGAGGTTCGAGCCATATCATCTTTAAGTTTTTCCAATTGATGATTGATAGAGTTTTATCCGTAACTATTTTTTGCTTGCCCATTGGACGAAGATCGCTGAAACGATAATCGTCTAAAAGCATGGTTGTAAACGATATTGCACGATGGAAAATAATCTAAATATGCATTGACAAACTGAATCAATTGTTGAGATATGTGGTGAGTTTAATTGTTATTCACATAGAACGTTAAATAAAAAAGAAATAACTAACATATGTAAACAATCCATAAACTTCTAATCTAGATTTTAGATTAAAAAATAAACATAATTCATATATATACATTATTCAGATCCACTTTAGACGTTGAACTATCTCTGGACTCGTTTTCGGAATCCCTACCTCAGCTCCAGTTGGTAGCAACTCGCTAGTGTAGTAAACAATCCATAAACTTCTAATCTAGATTTTAGATTAAAAAATAAACATAATTCATATATATATATTATTCAGATCTACTTCAAACGTTGAACTATCTCTGTACTCGTTTTTGGAATCCCTACCTCAGCTCCAGTTGGTAGCAACTCGCTAGTGTAGTGTTTGATGTAGTTGCATCATATATGACGTAGTCGTGATGTTGTTTCCAGTAATGTTAGAGCATGTCCATTATCATGTGTCATGGTGAAAATCTAACAAATGTCTTAATTTATATCATTTCAATACATCAAAATTTCCCAGTCAAATTTTGACATTTGCTATTTTACGTATCATATTTGACAATCAAAATAACAATCATTTTTTAACAATCCATCATTATTAGAGAGAAAATCAAACATTAAAAGGAACAAAATGAATATAAATATTTGGCATATTCTTAGACATTGATCAAATAATAACATAGTACGGTCGGAGAAGTATAACCAAATTAAAACAAATTTATACTATTTATTATTAAAATATAACTTATTTTTACTAAATTTATCCGGTGCCATTGGACATGCTCGTAGGTTTCAAATGCATAGTTTGAATATAGGTGTACATAAAAAGTTGTCAAAAGAAAGAAAAGTATAACCACTTGACCAAATTATTTTATGATAATGGACATGGAAAAACAGTACAGATTTTGAGGGGGGATATTTCAATCACCACAGACTTTTCCTTGTATAGTTTCTTTTGAGCTGCATATATTATATGCTCCGTGGAGTAATGTTCATATTGATTTGTTCTAGTCAAGCACATAATGCAGTTTGATCTAGGTTCCACTCGTTCTCGATAACTATCACCAATTGTGGCAGTTGGCTCCGCCAAGATAAACATCATTTATTACAGAAACGTACATTTACCACATCTCTACGTCGACACATACCAAAAATCTCAATTACATTGTGTTGGTATTCTCCACCTGCATACTAGAGTACTCGTATGATTCCTTTTGATCTTAACCGGTATATGCTTGGTAGAATTAAGCAATACATTACAGTAAATAATCCCGACTAATCATATTAATACAAACGCGTCGTGACCCAAAAGTACATGTGAACATATGAAATTAGGAACTATAGAAAAAGGAATATTAGCATAAAAATCAAACCATTGGAATTATAGAAAAGTCAAAGAGGATGACTCCCACTCAACCAATGATCCATTTTCATACTAATCAAACCCTCAAAACCCCACCAAGTAGTCTCCCTGCAGCAACTCTGAATGAGCAGAGCTCAGGTGAGTTCAACAATGGCGATCAATCTCACCAAATCCCCAAACCCACCTCACAATCAACCTCAAATCACAAAACCCACCTCTCGAAATCTTATCGTTTGATCAAAACCCATAAAAAAATGGCACCACCATCTTCAGCTCAAAGTGTAAGCATTCTGTTCACTGTTCTTCGTCTTCTCTTTGCAGCTAGGTCTTCCATGGCAGCATCTTCCAGTATCTCACCAGGCTCATCACTCTCCGCCTCAAACCTATCTCAGAAATGGTCCTCTCCAGGAGGGGAATTCGCCTTAGGCTTCTTCCCCATCACCAGCACAAGTTTTTTCTCATTGGGTATTTTCTTTGAGTCCAAGCTTCCCATCTGGGAAGCCGGCGGCCCCGACACGGTCTCCGATTCGGGCGCCTTGTTCGGTTTCCTAGCGGACGGAAACCTGCAGCTGGTTAATGGTTCGGGTGTCGTGCTGTGGGAATCGAACACGACGGGTCTTGGGGTTTCCTCTGCGAGTATCGATGATACGGGAAATTTCGCGTTGCAAGTCAATGGCTCGAGTTCAGGTTCCGTCTGGTCCACGTTTGATCATCCCACTGATACGGTCGTGACTCATCAGAATTTCACGACGGGGATGACATTGGGTTCGGGGTTGTACTCGTTTACGCTTACCAGTGTTGGGAACCTGATGTTGAAGTGGAACGATAGTATAATGTATTGGACGCTTGGGTTGAACTCGACGATTAATAGGAACTTGAGTCAGCCTGGGATAATGCTGGAGTCGATAGGGAAGTTGTCGTTGTTTGATGCGACGTTGAATACGTTCGCGATCATGGCCTATAGTAGTGATTATGCGCGTCCGGGTGATTTTATTAGGGTCTTGAAGCTTGAGGGTGATGGGAACTTGAAGATACTTAGCTCGCCTAGCGGGAATGGTAGCACGACGGTGAGCTGGATGGCGGTTAGTGATCAGTGTGAAGTGTATGGATATTGTGGTAACATGGGGATCTGTAGCTACAATGATACGGCTCCAAGTTGTGGCTGACCGTCGGAGAATTTTACCCCAGTTGATTCTCGAGATAGTAGGAAGGGGTGTAAGAGGAATGTTGCGCTTAACAATTGTGATCAGAATCAAACGGGCATGTTGGTGTTGGATAATACCCAGTTTTTCACCTATCCTCCGGAGACCACGACGGATAGTTTCTTTGAAGGTATCGCGCTTTGTAGTGCGAAATGTCTTGCTAGTGCCTCTTGTTCTGCTTCCACATTTTCAGCGGATGGATCGGGGCAATGCTTCCTTAAGACGGAGAATTTCATCAGTGGGTATCAAGCTGCTGCTATTCCTAGCACTTCTTTTGTGAAGATTTGTGGTGCAGCTGTTCCAAACCCGCCTGCTGCTTCACCAGAGACCAGGAAGGTTGGGAAGTTGCAAGGATGGATCATAGCTGTAGTTGTTCTGTGCACCATTTTGGGCTTGTTGCTCGTAGAGGGCGGCTTATGGTGGTGGTGCATAGGAAAGACTCGTGGATTTGGGACTTTCTCGACACAATATGCTCTCCTTGAGTATGCCTCTGGTGCACCGGTGCAGTTCTCGTTTAGAGAGCTCCAACGCGCCACCAAGGGCTTCAAGGAAAAGCTTGGGGAAGGAGGATTTGGGGCTGTATATAGAGCAGTTATCGCCAACAAAACTGTTGCTGCGGTCAAGCAACTCGAGGGAATCGAGCAGGGCGAGAAGCAGTTCAGAATGGAGGTTGCTACAATCAGTAGCACCCACCACTTGAACTTGGTGAGGCTGATTGGTTTCTGCTCCGAAGGCAGACACAGGCTTCTGGTTTATGAGTTCATGAAGAACAGTTCTCTTGATAGCTTCCTCTTTTCGAAGGATGAAGATCATGGGAAGTCTTTGAACTGGGATCATCGGTTTAACATAGCACTTGGTACGGCCAAGGGGATCACCTACCTTCATGAGGAGTGCAGGGACTGCATAGTCCACTGTGATATCAAGCCAGAGACCATCCTGATAGACGAGAATTTCAATGCCAAGGTCTCCGACTTTGGCCTGGCAAAGTTGATAAATGCAAAGGATCACAGATGTACCCTCACTAGCGTGAGAGGGACAAGAGGATACTTGGCACCGGAGTGGCTCAATAATCTCCCCATAACATCAAAATCCGATGTGTTTAGCTATGGAATGGTTTTGCTTGAAATTGTCAGCGGGAGGAGGAACTTTGATGTATCCGCGGAAACCAATGGAAATAAATTTTCTTCATGGGTATACGATGAATTTGAGAAGGGAAATCTGAATGGTATAGTAGACAAGAGGCTGGCCGAAGCTGATGTAGACATGGAACAAGTTGCAAGGGCTATCAAGGTGAGCTTCTGGTGCATACAAGAGCAGACCTCTCAACGGCCGATGATGGGGAGGGTGGTACAGATGCTTGAAGGGATATTGGAGATAGAGAGACCGCCGGTGCCTAAGGTAGCTCCTGAAAGTTCCTTTGTAGGTGGGGCAAGTGGCAGCTATGCCAGTGCCAATGTTTTCTCATTGGTGGCGTCTCCCCCAGTTGCATCTTCATCGTCATCGTCATCGCTTGGGACTAGTGGCATTTCATCTTCTTATTCGACGATGAATGTAGAGAAGCCAAGTTCTTCTCTGATTCGAAGAGAATAGTTGCGGCTTTGGATGCCTCTCCAGTGAGGTGTATCACAAGTTCTTCTATTTCAGGCTCGGATTCCTGTTCCCTGTGTATATGTATCCGTCTCTGGTGATTATTGTCACATTTGTGTTGGGCTCTGTTCAAATAGGAAATGTGATCTTCTGTTCTGGGAGGCCAAGTTATTGAGAGGTCTATTTAGTTCGATTCGGTTTTGTAAGGTATACAGAATTGTGAAAACAATGTTCTACTTTGTATGACGCTAACTGTGAAAGTGCATATGGAAGGAGTTATTTGAGCTGGGCAGTTTGAAACTTCGATTTTGGTTAATTGCAAGATACTGCTTTCTAGTCTATCAACCATCTCATTTCATCCAACAGAAATTGTAGTTCTGAAACCAGATCCGTAGCCGGTGTTTGCTAGCCAAACCCTTCCTTTGATCCAACTGAACAACTTGCTTCGCGCTGAGACTCACGCATAAAAGGAGAAGACTGAGACTTCATTCTTGCTCAAGGTCATGTAGCTCCACAGCTGCCTTCCGTGAAAGAAATGCTGCGAGAAATCGTCAGATGGCCTGTCAAATGCCTCCAGATTTCAACGGTTTCAAGCAAACCCACGGGTCCATCGACAACATTCAAAGTCGTGGACCATGAAATATTTTGGGATTTAAAGAAGATGAAACTCACGACTCTGTTGGAAAATTTCAGGGTTTTACGGTTGGACATTTTAAACAGGATGTCAGCAAGTACCAGTGACTAAGAGCAGCACACATTCTACCACAAAGGAAAACAAGGAGATCTGTTCCTGTCGGAGGCTGTCATTTATGCTCCTGATATCGATTTTGGCTTGATCTGATCCGAGCATAATATGCCATAAGGATACCCTAGAAGGCAGAAGCCTGTGATGATAAATGTCATGACTCACAAGCAATAGTAGGCAACTTCAAATGTATGCAGATGATCCTCTAATCGTGGTTGGCATCTGTTCTTTGTAGTGTTCGGAGTTTGAAGACTAGATTAGTGGATAATTACCCAAATTCCTCTGCTTGAGTCAGATAATACTTGAATGCTACAGGCAATGGTTAACGTTATGGTCTCCGTTTCCTGTAAAATTTTGCACTTCCCAGAGAACTAGCTGGAATGCTGGACGTGTTGTTCTTGCAGACTTTCTGTGACTACTGCAAGAACATCTGTTTCTTCTGATCAATGTGGAACGCCGAATACATATGAGTTCTTCCTTGGTAAAAAAAACTGTTACTTTACTATGCTCTCTATGAAGTGGAGTTCTTATCCTGTGGGTGACCAAACCAAAGTCCAGATAGTAGCTGAGGCGTGTCTGTTAGATATCAGTTGTCATGTTCTAACAGAAGTTTCGTGTTCTTTCTTCGTGATCCCAGGAGTGATCATACTATATGCTAGATACATCCAACTTGTATCGCATTACATTACGTATTCTGGCGAGACGTTACAGATGTAATGTCTCTGTGATCTTATTTCTGGTTTTGCATAAAGGTTCCATTAGCTCGAGCATCTTGTCTATCTCCTGACTCGAGTGGTTCAATCTCGCACCAGCACGGACAAAAGCAAACTCCAAACACTTGTAACATCACCATCCTGGCCAAATCAGGGATGGAATCCTGGCTAAACACTTGTAATTAGACCCAATTTCGTGATTAACGGGGCTTGGGCCCATTCAAAACCTGAGAAGCTAAAAAACATTAGTATAAAAATGTCGAGCAAATTCTCATATAGAAAAGCGCGGCGGCGCAGCGGCGGCATCTGGTTCGCAGCGACAAAGGCACAATAGGCAGGTTCAAGTGCTAAAAAGATGACCGACGAAAAAAAAGGAAAAACAACCAAACACAAAATCTCCGCCTGTTTTGGCCTTTGCGGTTGCAAACCCAAACTAATTAAAACTTACACGATAGAACTTACAAGTGTCTCGCCCTACAATTTTTGTTATCAGTGATTAAGAAAATTAGGCTGGGCTTGATTTCAGTAGTGACAGAAAATTCAAAATTCACTTACTAATTTTAGCAAACAATCGCTCCCACATTAGAGAATTCCAAATTTTTCAACCACATGTTCCTCACAAGTAAACATTTTTTCTCATATTCAACAAGGTAGACAAGCTAAAAAACAGTCACAGCATCACCTTATCTTAATTCCAACAAAATTGGATACCAAATTTAGAAACCCAAGTTCAATCACAAGTCACCACACTTGCAATCAAAACTTAATATATACCACAACGTTACATCTGTATTAACTTCTCTTTTGTCATCGTGTTTCAATCAATTCTAAAACTCAGATCATACCTGAAACAGAAACATAGTCAGTACTTTTTCTTGTTACATTCCCTTATTTGCATTACAATGGAACAGGATTATCCTCAGACGTCGCCACTAAGGCCCTGCGCGATATGGAAGTTTGTAGCCGTGGCCTCGATAGCTGCTGGTGTACAATTCGGGTGGGCGCTTCAGTTATCGTTGCTTACCCCATACGTGCAGCTCCTAGGTGTGCCTCACATGTGGTCTTCCTTCATATGGCTTTGCGGACCAATATCTGGCATGTTCGTCCAACCCATTGTTGGTTACACCAGCGATCGAATGAAGACTAAATTTGGTCGTAGGAAGCCATTCATTGCCACTGGAACTACCCTTATTTGTTTGTCAGTTTTGCTGATTGGCTATGCTGCCGATTTTGGGTATGCCATTGGTGACAAACTGGATCAGAAGATCAAGACGAGAGCTGTTGCTTTGTTCGTTCTTGGGTTCTGGATCCTGGATCTTGCAAATAATATGGTTCAGGTAAAATTAGCTGATCGTTTTGTACTTTAAATATTCTGGCATATAAGTCCTTAAACATTGATCAGGATTTGTGAAACTTGTACCAACATTAAGTTCATGGACATTAATGTAGGCGGGTTCAGATAGAATTGAAACAAACATATTCAAAGGCGGATTATATTTTAAAAATCAACCTAAACTATGACAGGATCCGGCCAGGGCATTTTTGGCAGACCTCGCAAGGCATGATCACAGAAGAATGCGAATAGGCTATGCCTTTTTCTCCTTCTTCATGGCAATAGGCAACATCTCAGGCTATGCCGCGGGGGCAAATTCTAAGCTCTACAAGTTCTTGCCCTTCACAAAGACAAAAGCATGCGACGAGTATTGTGCAAATCTCAAAACTTGTTTCTTGATCGACATCGTCTTCCTCTTAGTCCTTGTCATCTTTGCCCTGTCCGTGGTCTCCGAGCCCGAACTAGAGGACACTGTGAACCCCGATGACCCTTTCTTCTCACAAGTCAAGGCTGCATTCAGGAGCTTCAATAAAAACATGTGGATCCTGTTTCTAGTCACCGCCTTGAACTGGATCGCGTGGTTTCCATTTTTGACCTATAACACGGACTGGGTCGGGCTAGAGGTATATGGAGGTGCGGTCGAAGGCAATCAGCAACAGAAAGACTTATATGACATGGGTGTTCGGGCTGGGGCGCTAGGCCTCATGCTTACTGCAGCTGCAGCAGGTTTCATGTCTTTGGCCGTGGATCCATTGTCAAAGATCCTAGGTGGCGGGAGAAGGTTGTGGGGGGTTGTTAATTTTCTACTTGCAGCGTGCTTGGCAATGACGGTTTGGGTGACTAGGACGGCAGAGCATGAAAGGGAGTCCATGCCACCTTACTCTCCACCAAAACATAGTGTCAAGGCGGCTACCTTAGCCCTCTTTGCCATCACCGGTATCCCACAAGCAGTAAGTATTTCTACTTGGTATCGGTTACCAGGGTGATATAAGTTTCCTGTCAATCTAAATTATGAAACTTTGTGGTATAATACCTCAGATGTTAAAATTATCTTTTCGTTTTGCAGGTCACATATAGTATTCCTTTCGCTATAGCGTCCATGTTTTCATCTGATAATGGAGGCGGCCATGGTATATATTTATTGCACCCTTACCTCTGTGATCTCATGCTCTTTCACTTAAATTAGGCAGATGTCTCATTTCATTATCATCCGTGACAGGGCTTTCATTAGGAGTAATGAATCTATCAATTTGCATACCACAGGCCAGTTCTCCAATTCATCACAATGATATCCTGCTATATGTCCCCTGTGTTATGGATTAGCAGAGTTAATTGGAACTACACTGCTTAACTTGAACTCTATTCTTGTTGTTTTCCAAATATACAGATGTTTATATCCTTGGTCAGCGGACCACTAGATTCAGCTTTCGGAGGTGGAAATCTGCCTGCATTTGTATTAGGAGCTATTTCAGCTGGACTTAGCGGGATTGCCGCCCTGACAATCCTACCAAGTCCGAGCTCCAGGAATTGATTCAGTATACCCCCTCCAACTTCATAGTTTTTCTTCTAGCTTGTATCAACCTTCTCATTGGAGACTTGTAATAGTTTCGGCATCTGTATTAATGTTGCACTGAATACATTTACAATACTGATACGAAGCTTGACTTGAGAAGTTTTCACATTTTAACCAATCAGTCGTATGAAATGATTTTCAAACTGTCACTAGCCTCTACCACAAGACCATCGCATCCTAAAATCTTGACCTTTATCAAGGACCATAGAACAAGATTTAAATTCATAACTATCAAAAGATCGAAGAAGAATCAATTTGTTTGATTTCCAAAAGAATTTAGAGGCATCCATAACTTATAACAAGTCAATATTATGTTCATAGACACACATATGGACCATAATTCGTGAAACTACAAAATCGTTGATAAAAATTGTTAATAACACTAATTTGTAAATGATATTGTTAAGGTTACGGTGGAAACTCTACCAAATGTCAAACACAATCAATATGTCTTCTTAACACTCATTGATATTTTTGAATATTTTATACTGTAATGAGCATGATTTTTCAATTGTTAATAATATTTATAAAATCAAATAAACTTACACTCAATGGATTTATTTTGTCCACCTAGATTAATGAGCAAATGAGAGGTTTAATAGATTGTGGTGTTAGGATCTCATATTCATGATATCAACGATCCCACCCTAAAGATCATATCTTGATTTTTTTCAACTTCATTCCTCGTGACTATTCTTCAAAATTCCAGCACTGTTCATCACCTTGACATCTAAATCACACACGAACACACAAACCCCATCATCATTTTCGCACCAAACTCACAAACTGATGGATTGAATCTCTCGTTTCTCATCATGGAAGAAAGCCCCACTATCACAATCTCACAAGAAACCCATCAATCCCCATATCATCTCCTTTTTCAATCTCTTCTCTCAATCCCAATCAAACATTATTGGATCGGATTAGCAACCCTTTTGATCATATTCCTCTACAATCTATTCGAATGCCATTTCATTTGGGATTTCATCACTGGGTTCAGAGGCCAAAGTGTGAGCTTGACGTTCGATTCTTTTTCATCGTCTTGTAAGGAGATCGTGTCTAATTGCCCCAGTCTCCATAAGAGGTGAGATTGTTGCGAAAGGGTTTGATTTGAGCATGTGGGTCGGTTTATTTGGGGTTGAATTTGAAATGGGTGGTCGTGTTTTGCAGGTATTTGGTCACTCCATGGCTTGCTAGCCCCCATTTGCAGACCCTTTTTCTCGCTTTTGTTGACAAAGGTCCTGCTTTCAATTATAAGAGGTGATGAACGAAGTACTTCTACTCGTGTCCATTTTAGAAGTGTAGAATAGGGAAATAGTTTCTCTGTTGTCTTAATCAGGGATGAGAGTGTGTGCGTCTTGTCCGTCCCAGACTTTTTTCCTAATGGGATCACCTGGGTGGTGATGGTTGTAACAGAGCAGCGTAGAACATGTAGTGCTGGAAGTTGAAAACTGTTGCTTGGAGGTGGTTGCTAGTTGAGATTGAGATTGTAGTGTTCTTTCTGGTGGTGGATGTATCGATGGGGCAATGAAGGGAACATGGTTTTTTATAGCTCAACTTAATCCTATTGATTATAGGGGCTCACTATGCTATTCTAGCGGAAGTTTTGGGTTGTATTAATTCGATTTTGGAACTTCATAATAGAAACTAACATATGAGAACAACACAATTTCCGGTCGTTGTACTCAAAATGGGATAGCTGTATAATCCTGCATTTTCAGCTTGAATATTGTTACTTCTCTTCAACATGAGATCTTGGTTCTATTTCATCTCTTCAGCAAGTTTAGTGATGAGCATAAACCCTGTTTGTAAGCTATCTGCTTAGCTTTACATCCTGGCCAAGGGATCATTTCTAACACTTTTTGTCCCATACATTAAATTCTTCTGATAATTCTAGTTTCTCCTAGGTATATCATCTGCAGCACTATCTGTAGGGCCCGTTGCATCTTTTGTAATCTACATAGTGAAAAAGGTCCAATAGGAATCTCTTAGGAAATTGCAAAATAGAGTGGTGGGTCGTTGAATATACTTTTGGTGCATGAGAAGCAAACATACTAATCTGCTTCACGTTTTACTTTGTCAGAAAAATATTTCATGCTTCTGATGGTGGTACCATCGCATTGGATTGTTTGTTCAGTTCGGACGGTAACTTTGCTTCTCAATGCTGTGATGTCTCTATATTTTCAGTATGTTTCTTTGTGGGCAATCAACATTGTTATTGAGGATTTGTATCCTTTAGCTCAGTTGGCTCAGTTACCATTGATTGTTTCTTTTTGTCATAATGGATGCATATATATAAAAAACCTCGAGGTTGCTCGAACTTGCATTCCTCATGAAGTAGGGTATAAACTATTGATAAGTTGCATCTTGGCCTAGACTCTGACGTTTGTAATCATTTGGCTTGGTCTTGCTGATTGCAAGAAGGCTATGCATTTTTTTCCCTGATTTTGGTTCCAATCATTTGCAGTTCATGGGGATGGCTTCAACATGAACAATGATATGCCTAAGAATGATATCAAATCTCCTATTATGGTTGTCATCCCAGGGTTAAGCAGTGATTCTGCTTCTTCTGTACGTTTTCTGTTATATCTATCGCCAAAATGAGTATTGAACTCGAAACCTTTTATAGCTTACGCTAAACTAAGTACGTAATTTGAAGTGTTCTTTCGTAGCTTTTAACTTAGACTAACTGTTTCAGCTTTAAATCTTTTTTTTTTCCAGTACATAAAGCATCTCGCTTACAACAGCGCAAAAGATGAATGGAATGTTGTTGTTGTCAACCACAGGGGTTTAGGTGGTGTCTCAGTTACTGTAAGTATGTTTTCTTTCACTTAAAAAAGGAGGGAAAAAAGAGAGTTATTATATCACATCGTAGTTCAACTCATTCAAGAACTTTAGTGTGACTGTTACCATGGCTGACCCTCTGAAAGTGGTCTTTAAGCATTTGAAGATAAAGATATGGTTTTTTTATTTCCACTTCCTTTACCTCTCTTTTTTGCTTATAGTGCATTTGTGTATGTCCTGGTCGTTGCTTTGCTGCCTTCTTATTCGTACTTCTAGTCCCTTATTGTTTGTGGCAGACTGACTGGTTTTACAATGCCGGGTGGACAAAGGATGTTCGTGAAGTTGTTCGTTATCTCCGGAATGAGTACCATGACATTCCAATATTTCTTGTTGGAACTAGCATTGGAGCCAATGTTCTGGTATGGTGATTGTGGTGAATGAGATTCGGGTTAATTGATATCATTATACCGTTTTGATCTGGCCCTATAATAATTTTCAGGTAAAATATCTCGGAGAAGAAGGGAATGACACTCTCATTTCAGGAGCTGTTGCTATTTGCAATCCCTGGGACCTTTTGGTTAGTGTTTTGACTCCACCTTTCCCATCAACAATAACTTGTAGTACTGTGTTATCTGTGTTACCACTAGAATATTACTCGATTGAGGCAGGCAAAGGCCCCCGCAAATTTAAACTGTTGGACGGCACTTCTCTTCATGCTTGAACTGCTTTTTTTGAACTCTTTTCTACTTTGTATGGCGGCTTTCCCACTTGATATATTTGCATGCAATTATATTGGCTTCTCCACCTTTTCTTCTCTCTTCCTCCGACAGATCAATGACAGGTTCATCAGTCGCAGAGTTGTACAGAAGATATATGACAGAGCTATTGCTGGTGGTCTTCAGGGCTATGCACAGCTGTATGCTCTTCAAACACTTTAACAAAGCTTGCTCGAACAATTCTTCAGTATTTTTCTCTACCCTAATAGCGTGGATTTTCTAACCAATTTTCCGTCATAATTTTTCATTGCAGGCACCAGGCTCGCATGGCTCGTCTTGCTAACTGGGATGGAATAAAAAAGGTTGTTTTCCTTAATGTGGATTTTATTTTGTTCTGATTTCAGCAAAAGGGGTTTCTCCTTCCCTGTTGCTGCAAGATAGATTTCAGCTTTTTATGATAAAAAAAGGGTAAAAACTAATTCCGCACCTCAGCTGGTACGATGCCTAATCATCTGCCTGGTGCTATAGTCACGCAGAGTTCGAGATTTTGATAACCATGCCACCTGCATTATAGCGAAGTATGAGGTATTTGCATCTTCTAGTGCTTCTCATCTGCCTCCAAATGTGTTTTTGTTTCATAAGCTTTTTCTCGGCTTTCTCAGACGGCCGATACATACTACAGGCAGAACACCAGTACTAATTATTTGCGCGACGTATCTGTACCACTGCTCTGCATTAATGCATTGGATGATCCAATCTGTACAAGGGAGGCCATTCCCTGGGACGAATGCAGGTTCACCTGCAGTGCTTGCATTTTCCATATGGACTATCGGTGGAGTGATACTGATCACATTTCCTTTTTACAGGCTGAACAAAAACGTTATTATTGCGACCACAAAGCACGGTGGACATCTAGCTTTCTATGAAGGATTCACCGCATCTAGATTGTGGTACATTCTCAACCATCATTCTGTCCTAGTTTATAGGAATAAAATCATGTTTACCTAGTAATACGGGCACGTTATTGACGGTGATATGTTCGTCTCTTTTCTTTTTGTAGGTGGGTTCGAGCTGTCAACGAGTTTCTCCATTGTCTCCCTCATAGAAGATTCCATTTTCAACTGAAGGTGTGTAATTTTTGCATATTCCTTCATATCAAGGATCACTTGTTTCTGACTAATTTGTATATGCAGGATTGTGGATGGAATTAACCCATTAACTATGATGCGTGCAGACCGAGGTTCGTGACCTGCTTTCCCCCTTCACATTGACCATGGACCAGGGTCCGTTTGTCAATGTTGCAGAAGATGGAACCGTGGCTGCGGCAGGCAATGAGTTAGCGAGAGACAATGTGGCTGGGAAGTCGTCTGAATCTCCAGGGCCTGCTCATAAGCAAGCGAGTCCAGTGACTGAAGATGATCAACATAGCCAAATCATAACTGAAGAAAGGCCAAATGACTCAAATCAGAAACCTGCTGTTGTACAAAGGGAAGCAAAAGAAGAACATGGAATCGATTCCTATGCTGTTGTTTCACATATCAGAAGACGCGTGGATCAGCTTTCTCGTCAAACTAGAAGATCATTGTGGTTGCTTGTCTACATTGCCGTCGTGACTACTTGGCCACTCGCTGGTTCTGCGCTGTTATACTTCCTCAGAAAAGGCAAAAAGATTCCATCCCCGGCAGCACCAAAAAGATGAGTGAGCCATTGCAGGTAATTGCTACCACAGCTATACTCCCTCCTGTCATCCCGTCATCATCATTCGGGACTTAAGGTATGAGACCAGTAAAAATATTAATAGGATAGATTGATTTGATATGAAGTAAAAATAAGGATAATTTGATATTTTTGTTTGAAATAATATTTTTTTTTTAGACAATGTTGTAATATTTATGGGACAAGAAAATTATTGGGATCTAAATTCATAAACCTTCGTGGCATTCCATGGCTAATTATAAACAATGGTTAACATTATCAACAATTAATATTCATCTATTAATTTATAAACAATCAATTAATTATGACTAATTAAAGCAATCAAGTATGATTAAAAAAAAGCACACATCGAGTATGAAATAATAAACCAAATTGAACCCATCTAACTTTTCAAATAAATAATTTAATTAATTAACACATCTAAACGAATGTTTTAAACGAAACAGATCTTTCCTGACGACCGTTTCCATTCACTTATCCACCCCCACCTCTGGTCTATTCCCCCGCCCGTGCTCCTACCCCAAACAAAAGCAACAATTTAAACTGGTGTGCTATATGCTCTTTGCAAAGTTCGTTTTTAATATATATGTACCTTTCGGTTTCATTGGATTTGAAGTTTTCTGGGTTGGTTACTTCGCATAAGTTTTGCTGTGGTTCAGGAATACTCGAGTAATGGACGCCTAAGCGACTTTGTATTCAATATGAACTATCATATTGAGCTCATACCTCATTCATATTTCAATCGTCTAGCATATATCAGAATGGACCTGCATATCTCTTTCACGTATAAAATATCGTGTACAACTCAACTCGGAGGACTTCGCCATCCTGCTGTTGATGAAAGCCATCCTAGGGAAGGAGGAGGGCTCAACAATGACCTCTCTCACCCGACGACCATGGAAGATAAAAATAACAAATATGAACAAAAAAGAAAAAAGACGATACTATGAGCGAGTCATATGCAAAAGAATTAGTTGATGAATCAGTATGAAGCCATTCCATTGCAGCAATGGTTAGTCAAGCTTGCCGCGCACGACTCCACCTGCCTTTCAAGTAGTCTTCTAGTATTGTCAATAGGGTAAATTAGAGATTTGTATAGGTTTGAAATCTAGCAGTATACAAGGATCATGATTCCTAAGAGGAACTTGGACCTCATCATTCTTTGTTCTAAACTGTTTGAATTGAAGCATTGGGCTTATGGGGCTCTGTCGAAATCCTGATAGTTGAGCTTGTAGGCATTGTAATGGATATCATTGGCATTGTATATTCATATATATGAAATGATATAGTTCATGTAATGCTATGTGATGTTGATCCTTATGACAAGGTAAACATGGTTTCGAATAACGACACCAATCAGCAAGGAAGTTAAGCGGGACGATGGGGAAGAATGGAGTCAAAGTAGTTGCCATATCAGATAACCTCTCTTTGTAACCTTCTATGCTCGATATAAGTCACTACTACATCACATATAATCATCACCAAAATTCCACTAAAAATACGTTCTCTTTGATATATGTCAAAATATTATATTTTTTTCGTCCCAATAAAAATATAATGCTTACTATATTGAATCGTCCTAATTAAATTATAATCTTATCTTATTTAGAAATTTTTTTTATAAAAAATATTAAAATATCTTTATTATTTATTTTATGTCATATCAATTCATCCATTAATTTTTTTTTTCTTTTTTTCCTCATTCCTTTCACTCACAAAAATCAAAACATAATTTAATTTTTATATCAAAAATAAATGAATATATATATTATTATATTATATTAAATAATTATAATTTTATAATTTCAGGAAGAGGAGACGTAAATATCCGAGAACCCCTCCAACGTAGAGAATTTTGAGAAACCCTTGCGTTCACAAACAAACTAGTGACACGTTCTTGCCTCGCTCAGATCTCATTGTCTTACAAATCCCTGCTTCTACTCTCAAAATCTCTTCGAGTAAACCAAATCTCTCATCAATCAAAGCAATTTCACTCGAGCAAACAAGAGACAGAGATCGATTAGCAGGAGAATGATGGAGGAGCTGAGATCGGCCGTTGAAGGGCACATGGATCTGATGGCGGATCTCGTCCAAAACCTGACGGCCGAATTCCGATCTGGGTTGTCTCCCGCGTACGAGAATCTCATCGGATTCTTCCACGCCATTGATTGGAAGGTCTAGAATTTATAATCCTCTGTGTGCTCTTTTGTGATTTTGGGTTTTTCCATATGGGTATGCTGCAAGTTGGGTTCTTTTTGGATGAGAAAATCTGGGTCTGGGTTGATTTTGAATGATTTGGGTAATGAGATAGTGTGTTCGTGATTTTGGGGTCGAGTGGGATTGTATGGCTTGGTCTTGGAATGGATGTTTTCTAGATTTAGGTCATTAAGTGCTAGTTGAGGCGATATAAGGGTTTAGATCGATTTGTTGATCTCGACTGGCTTGGACTCTTGTCGGGAGCGAGTAAGTGTCTTGAGAAGTTCGGGGTTGCTTATTGGCGTTAGGGCATGAGTTGAAGCGGAATTGAAGCTACACGCTTGCTTACTTGCTTGCTCAATATGCATTGGAGATGAATTCTGTGAATTGTATGTGGTTTGTTGTTCTGGAACCATGTATTCATTCATAGAAAAAAATGGAAGTGTTATCCACGAAGGGCTGATATACTGACAAGATTTGGTGAGTTTGGGTGGTCGATTCTACCAGATGATATTTTGTTAGTTGTAGAGTTGCATTGGGCAGCTGAAGTTGTAGTAGAGTGTCTTATCCTGATTGAGAAATGTCTCAACACTGTATGAAATAAGGAGTGTGGACGACTGTCCAATCGAAATTCATATGGAGATCAGAATTTGCGAGATGTCTCAAAGCTCTGCATTATGTTTACTATTTAGCTGTTATTTCAAATGCCAAGTGTTGAATCATCGTCTATTCTAGTTAGCTTCTTTATTGATTTGTCGGTCCTCTGTTTAATGCGCTTGCTTTGTCTATTATTACTGAACCACATTACTAATAGTGACTTTTTGTTTTACATCTGCAGGAACCGTGGCTGATGTGTTTGTTAGGATTCCATGTGGCGCTTTTGTTAGTTACTATCTTCACGAGGAGGAACATCAACTTCCAGATGGTCTTGTTCCTTCTAGCGTGTACGTGCTCTTGCTTGCTCTCGGTCTTGCTATTTAGCATTTGTACTTTGTAGATTCATTTGGCTTTATGATAGGTTCATTGTGGCTTTTGTGAACCTACATGTACAAGATAATGCCGTCATCTGCTTTTGTAATTATAATCCTTCCTGTTTGAAAATATAAGCCAACACTGACAAGAACTTTTGAGGGGTTAATAAACATAAGCGAAATTGTACTGGAGTAGCTGGAACTTCGAAATTGTACGGTAATGACCCTGTTGTTGGCATGTTGCATTCTGGAGTCGTCATTGATGAAGTAACATCTAGTAGTTTGGTTAGTGATTCTTGTGCCCTGTCCCTTTGTTCCTTGTGTCTCCTTTGCTTCTTTTAGCTTCCCTTTGCACCACATGAATCACTCATGCCATCATACGTATGAAATTGAGGCATTGTGTATGTATTTCTGCTGGGCCTACGTGCATTGAGTTTCATCCTTGCAAAGATTGAAGTGTTGCAGCTGCTATTGGATTTCCTCAGGATTCAATTTAACGTCATGCCATATTTATCAGTGGCAGGCATATATTCTGCGGAGACGCTCAACAGATTGTTGGGTCAGAACTGGAAAAGCTTCGCTAGTCAGAACTACTTTGACAAGCATGGACTCTTCCTTTCAACACTTTGGTCTGGTCCACTTCTCATCATTTCGATGGCAATCTTGGTCAGTACCTCAACGTGCATTCGAATGTTTTACCTGAATGTTGCTTGTGCTTGAATCAAAGGCCTCTTCACTTAGAACTACCGTTCTTGCAATCGCAGGTAAACAGCCTCTTCTCGTTATGCCATCTGATTGTTAAATGGAAAAGGACTGAGCTCAGACACCGTGCTAGGCTTTCACACAAGAAGGAGCACTGATCTTGTCTGCTTCCATGCGATTTGTTGAGAGATGCAGTGCTCATTCAGCATTGAGCATATCTAGCATTTCATTGCGGGATCTTTCTTGGGTTCATTAGCTTTATACTGTTGAACTGGAGTTATGAAGTCAGGTTCATGCAGTTTGAAGAGCAGTGTTTTTGCATAGTTTCAGCTGATGTAGAAAATTAGAAATAGTTTTGGTTATTGCCGGATCATGTAGTTTCGTGGCTGTGGTTAACTGTTGTTACACTCTACGTTGTAGATCGACAATTTAAAGTCTTTTGACAATGATGTTCCCAGTATTCAATTCCATTTCGTTGAGAGACTGTTCTAATGTTGAACATACTCTTGATCCGGTGATCTTTGACAAGGATGAATTGAAGGCAATATTCATTCATACAAATAGAGTTTACATGGATGAGGATGATGTAAGCCAACAAGCTATCCTGGACCTTAAAGCTATACAACACCAGACAATATTTAAAGAAGGAAATGTTCCTTGGAAGCTTAAAAACTTGCTTGTCGAAACTCTCAGCCAGTACCAATACTGATAAGCAAGCATCGGTGATGTCTCTTATACTTCCAGGAAATATCTCTCAGAAGAACCACCCCGGTGCTGTACTCCTTGTCGGGTTTGGCAGCGGCTTTTGGGGTTCTGCACTCATCTCAATGACCTCTGATTTGCATCCCTCGATTCGTTTCCTGCTTGAATCTCTTCCACATTTGGTACAATTGGGGGTGTTAAAACCATGTTGAAGCCTGCAATACTTTCCAGCTGAAAAACTTGGATCAATCAACGTTGCCTGAGAGATGTGAAAGAAATTCAAAAATAGAACAAGGATGAAAGTAACCAGCGAGCCATAAGATGACATGGATCCCAAAAGGGGTAAAACTGGCATAGTTTGATGCATTGCCATCATGGATCCATGCCAAAAGCTCTTGTTAGTTCTTCAATGAATTAATATAAAAAGAAAACACCATAACTCATCTAACTGATGAAAATCACACCTTGGCAAGCAGAAGATCAACTATTTCAGAAAGAGGACATGATTCAAATCCACACTCTTCAGGTGCTATCTTTGGTATGTCCATCGATCATTGGGATTTTCGTGTCCGCCCAACATCCCATATAGGTTGGATACTGCATACGAATCATTGCATGTCTCTCTTTCCAACAACCACTCATCTTGAAGATGTACATCGATGTCCCTACATTTCACGATGGCAAGGTGTCAAACCTTGAGAACAATGCAGAAAGCAAGGCGAGGTAAATGAAAGCTACTGGCAACCAGAAGCGTGATACCTCTTCAAAGATAGGACCTGATAGTTCTTCCGGAGATGATCAGCATATTGTATCAGCGCGTCCTGCACATATGGTTTCCCAACGGTTCTAACAGCTGCAGTTTTCAGTAAGCTCTCCAGAGAACCATGTTTCTTCAAGAGCTTGAGAGCAGTGTTCCGGCCAAATGCAGGGACGAATGTTTGGATTCCAGAAACACCATCAGCTTCATCACCAATTATGCATCCTATATAATATATGCATCATACTTCTGGTCATAAGTGAAGCCATACGATGATCAATGGTAGTTATTGCCCAATAGTGAAGCCATGAGATGATCAACAGTAATAAAAAATATTGACTCAGAGAAAGATCAAAATTGACGGGTAAAGAAGAAAGATGAAGCAGAAAGTACATACGCAGACTCAAGTCAGACCCTGGATCGCACTGATACTGGGCCAGGTAATGCTTCTTGGTGTAGAATGACCATCTACCAAGATTTTCCATGGGTATAGCGAGTTGAACATCTTCGGAGATCAGCTGCTTGAAATCTTTATCACGAGAAGCAATCACCACTTTGAGCCTTCCCTCTAAAACTTGTGTAATAAGGGTGGCTACCACATCATCTGCTTCATGGCCTTCAACTTTTACAACCTGAATCATATCCCATACTAAGATTGAACCTGTGTTTGGGCAAACGAGCTTAGGGATAATCCTTATGCATCCAAGCATCAAGAACGGGCTATTAAACTAGGATACTTGCCCCACCCATATGTATATATGGGAATATTTGAAACAAGCAGGCTTTTGATAACTAAAACATGAACATCCACATGGAGCAGAAACAAGGAGAACAACCCACCGGCACATTGCATTCCTTGAGAAAATCAATGATGAATCGGTGTGTCTTCTCGACAGGAACAGACGCACGCACATACCTAACTGGTGAGTACATATTCCTGTGTGCTTTATATGACGGCAATAGTTGTCTACGATACTCATTTCCCCCTTCGCCATCAATGACCTGCATAGCATAGCCATCACTTTATCATCACAAACAACATGAACACAAGCATCTGAAACAAGAGGGAATGAGACATTACAGCAATGACAGGATCGTCGAAGCTGACTTTATCGAAAAACATGGAAATCCAATCAGCAAAAGCTCTCAAACTGGGCACTTGTCCCTTATAATAAATCGAGTTCACATCCACAAAGAAAGCTCTCCTCCTCCTCTTTCCTCCCCTCTCACCACCCCTCTCCTTTCCCGACCCTCGCACATCACCTGTTCGATGAAATGCCACAGAGAGATCATCCCTCGATGATAACACAGCAGGATTCGTGGAACAAGAGAGAATCCTTTCGAATCTGACTGTTTCTTGAATTGGGTTTGGTGTTGGTGAGGTCGACGATGGGAGGAAATGGCGTGGGAGGGAAAGAGTAGGCCGGTGAGTGGTGGCGCTGGCTAGCATTTTCCCCGGATAAGATTTTGGGGGTGTTTTAGCTTGTTACATCGCCGCTCCGGGCATGGATAATGCCATAATGGAGGCTAGATATGCGATGTGTCTATTTTCGGTTGGACTATTCTGTTGGAGATTCGGATTGTGAGCTGTCCAGTACCAGGAAACACAACACAGCATCTTCTCACGGTGAAAAATGTTATAAATTTCTGTATAGATTTTTCTCTTTGTTTCTCTTAGGTTTTTTGGATGGCTAGGAGGATGGTAGCATACCTCTCCAATTTGGACAGCGGTTTCCAACGGTTCTGTTGGTCTGTTTTGCGACTTTGTTAAGGTTTTCTCCCGAGGATAAGTGTTTGATCAATCCAATAATCCCTAAACTGAGCATTTGGGACCATTTCGTTACAAACAAACGAACATTTTTATAAGATATGATTTGTTTTTTTGTAAGGTAATTATTCATATCGTGAAAGGTTGAGATTAATTCATATTTATAATTTTTTTTTTATAATACAAACAAAAATATTTTTGCGTATACTATAACCAGAGTTTTTTGAAAAAATTTCTTGAAGTCTTCATTTCCGTTGTTTTTATGCAAAATTGTCATAAACGTTTATATTCTTTTTATTTAAAATAAAAAAAAACTCTTGCTTCGTCCCCAAAAGGCCATTATTCTCACCACTTCCCCCGGCATAGCATACTGTACATAAAATCTGACGCAGGATGCACCAGAAACAGACCAAGCAGCTGAAGGATGAGGGAATTACCAACACGATGCAGGTTCCATCCGTTCAGAATAATAACAACATATTTCACAGCGTGATTACAAGCTTACAGGGACTACAACATAACTTTGACGCGATCACCTTCTGGTGTACTAAGCAAATCGCTTACCTTTTATCCATTCTCGTAAGCGAATTATAGCCTCTACTATACATTGCCAAAATCCATTCACCTCAACCCCAATTGTCTAGTCACTGACTCACTGTTATGCATTTAGCAGCATCCTCAGCACACTCTTCATCTTTGGTCTTGCACCAGATGAGAAACTAACGCAAGCTAGAGCGATCTTGAGTACAGACAGCATTTGAGTCCTAGCCGCAGCTGAAGTCCTGCTGATGCTGAAATCAAGCAAGTGATCCAAGTTTTCGAGCCCTGTCCATTCACTTAGAACCAACTTGGCCAATTCTGTTCCCTCGCTGACCGCTGGCCTCCCGGTTAGCAGTTCCAGCAGGATTACCCCAAAGCTATAAACATTTCCTGCCATAGTGATCCTCATAGTATAGGCATACTCTGCAGAAATCATGAACATAAAAGAATTAGATTATGTAATTGTTTGATATGGATGGTCAATATATTGAAAACATACCTAGAAGTAATGGGATAAAAGAAAAAAATAAAACTAAGAAAGAAATTTGAGACCGGGAAAATGAAGACAGAAGTGAAATCAGTTGAGATACAACAACAACAAATCCAGCTTTTACAACACATGATAGTCAGAGACCAAGATTGTTCCTCACCTGGTGGAATATAGCCAACAGACCCAGCCACAGTTGAGATGCTACCTGTGCTCTTTGAGGGATCTATCACCTTGCAAAGTTCAATATCCCCAATCTGAGGCTCGTTATGAGACTTCAGCATAATGCTTGTGCTCGAAAGGTCGAACAGGAGAATCGGACCAGAGTGGCATACGTGGAGGAAAGACAATCCTTGAGCTACTCCGACAGCAATGCTATAACGACTCGCCCAATCTAAAGCAGATCTTCCAGAATTGCCATGGAGAACATTATAAAGAGAACCCTTTTGTGCATACTCATAGAAGAGATACGCACTATCAGTACTAAACATATAGGCCAAAGGAACCATTATATTCGAGTTGTTCAGCTTCCCCAGTACCTCAAGCTCATGCCCGAAATTCTCATGGCTACCGGTTTGAAATATCTTGTCACTCCAATTGAGTTTCTTGACAAAATAGCTCAATCCAGCAGGCATATCAGCTTTGTAGTACGTTGAGAACCTTGTCTTCAGTTCAATGTTTGAGGGACTAGCCACTGCCTCCATGGCTTTGGCAAAGTCTATGGCTGATTTGTGAAATGCGTTCGAAGTCAACATAACCCCTTCTGTTAGATGAGGAAGGGGAGCATCTTCCTCTCCTGACTGTAGTTCGACAGCATTCATCCTGCTGAATCGTCTAGAAACCCATGCTGAAAAAATAACAATCAGAGCAATCAAAGCAGCAGCCAATACCACAGCTACAATTTCTGCAACCGGTTTCCTCTTGTGAGGATGGCCAGCACCGCCGCCTGATGTAGAGTTGGAAAGTCCATCATTACCGGGCTTTGTAATGACAGTGACTTTGGAACTAAATGCAGGGATAGGTCCGGACAGATTGTTGTTGGCTACTAGAAGTTGCGTCAGGGTCACAATCGTAGTGAGGAAATCCGGGATCTCACCAGAGAATTTGTTGTCTGATAGATCCAAAATCTCCAGCTCATCCAACTCCCGAAAAGACTGCGGAATTGAGCCTTCGAACTGATTGCTGCTAAGATTGAGAGAGTATAGGACCTTGGAAGGCATTGGCGGAATGCTCCCACTCAAGCTGTTCCGGCCCAGTTGGAGTTCAATCAGGGAATTCATATTCCCTATGTTCTGCGGGATGGACCCATTGAGCCTGTTTCCCTGTAAATCCAAGTAAACCAGATTCTTCAAGTCGGATAATGAAGACGGTATAGTCCCATCTAGCGAATTCCAACTCATATTCAAGGTTGACAGCAACGACAGATTGGAGATTCCCGGCGGGATGCCACCGATGAAGTTGTTTCCCTGAAGCTTCAAGACTTGCAGCTGGCTGAGCTTTTCGAGTTCCGTCGGTAATTCACCGGTCAGCTGATTCTGAGCTAAGCTCAGCAATTGCAAATTCTGGCATGAACTTAACTGATAAGGGATTGATCCACTCAGGCTGTTGTTCTCCAACTCCAGATACACCAAATTCTCAAGCTTCTCCCAAATAATAGATGGAATCGTGGCGTTGAGTGAATTGCTTCCTAGCCTCACCCTTGTCAAACTTGAAGACATGTTATCCGGTATTGGCCCCTCCAGCATATTATAGGACAAATCCACACTCTGCAAAGTTGGCTGTGAGAAAAGATCATCCGATATTGACCCACTGAGGATATTATAACTAAGATCCAAGTTCTTGAGAAATTTCGTGATCCCCGATGGAATGGCTCCGGTGAACAGGTTCTGATTCGCTGCAAACCGTGAAAGAGCCGTCAGATTAGGAAAGATATTGGGAATAGGCCCAGTGAGGAGGTTGGAAGACAGCACAAGGACTTCCAAGTTGCGCAGCTCCCCAAGAATAGAAGGAAGATTCCCGGAGAGCTCATTGCTGCTAAGATCAATCAAATTCAAGTTCCCAAAACCAGCGAGCTCCTCCGGTATTGACCCTTGAAACTTGTTATTCGAGAGTTGAAGCTGCTCCATAGCCTCGTTTGTCCCAATGTTGGTCGGGATTGAACCGTTGAAGTGATTCATACTAAGATTCAAGCCCTTGAGAGAACCTAAACCAGCAAACTGTGTCCCAATGCTCCCACTGAACACATTGTAAGACAAATCCAATGACTCTAAGCTACTAAACCCATCAAAACTAGGCACCAAACCCGGAACCCTATTCAAACTAAAATTCAACAGCTTCAAACCACCAAGCCCTCCACAATTCGTCAAGAACTCAGTAGGAATCGACATCAGCATATTCTTCGACACATCCAGCGATTCCAACGACGAAATCTCACACACAAGGGGCAAAAACCCAGAACTAGATAACCCAAGATTGGTCAAGGAGAGCTCAACGATAGAAGAATTGGTGGCACCACCACATGAAACACCAGACCATGAGCATGGGTCAGTGCTCAAACTCCATGAAAGTGATGATCCTGGTGATGTCTGATTGTGCACAAGCTCATAGAGCTTATCCATGGTTGCCTTCTGGTTCAAAGATAACCCTGACAAAGCTGCACTCAATTGCACAAACACAACCACAAAAGCCCATAATCTGACCACATACCTCAAACCCATCTTGGCTCCAAGCCTTAAAACCCTAACCCAATCACCAATCCTCAACAAATCTACAATTCCCTTTGATTTTTCACCATTTCAAGAACCAAAACATGAAAAAAAAAGAGTGGGTGTGGGTGACAGCATTGAAAGGGGTAAATTGACTGACCCAAAAAGTTTCTCACTTCATTCAAAAGAATGAGACCCATCACTTAGGAGAATCAAATTCAAATGGGTTATTGTAAACTCAAATACCCATTTCAATTTCACCATCAAAATCAAATCTTTCGTTGATCAAAATCTAACCCTGAGGGGCCCAAAGGGAAAAAAACCTCAACAACCCAGTAGAGTGAAAACGAGATTATGTGTTGGGTTTCACTGTGTGAAAAAAGGGGATAACTGATGAGCATTGAAGACTCCAAAGCCGTGTCAGTCACTCTCTGCATTCATTGACTCCAAGTCATCGTCGCCGCCGCAGGGTCGATGACTGAGTCGCTGTTGTTGAATTCTTTGGTACTGTGAGTGTGAGATTCAAAGATCGTGACTTTGACTGTTATTTTAGCAGTGGAGGTCGACGACGCCGGTGAATTAATGGCCGGCGTCGTGACTAATTCGCCGGCGGCACATCGCCGGATTCCGGCCAAGATAGAGGAAGTGTGGTGGCTGGAAAATTGGGATGACTTTTTAGGAGAAATTGAGGAAATTTAGAGCTTCTTGGTTCTCATTCTCGGTATTTACTTACTGTTATGCCTCTTGGTTTCATGAATTTGTGGTTAATTACATACTCTAACCATCTAACGTCATGAGTATTCTTTGATTGTTATATTTTCATTCTCCATATTTATATATTTATAAATATGATGAGATTGTTGAATTTGAAAATAAATAATTGAGATTAAAATATAATTTTTAGATAAATTGAAAAAACAAAATAATATATTTTTAATGTCAATCATAAATCTTCAAATCTAACGATTTAATCACACATAAGTTTTTTTTACCATTCAATCACACATAAGTTTATATGCAATTAGTCACAAATTTACTTTTCTCTGCCCTAATCCTATAGTATATGTAATGTTTACTCCCTCCATTCCATATTACTCGAAACTCGAAACGTGTTGAATTGATACGGAAATATATATGTATGTTGAATTTATATAGATTTTTATGAAAAATAATATTTTTTTGTTAGTGATGTATTTTATTATAGCAATCAATAGAGAAATTAATGAATATACTGTAACAAATGAGAATGATTTGATTTTGTTATGTCAAAAGGTTATCAAAAACATAAGAAGAAAATGTTTCATTTATTTTGAGACAATCTAAAGAAAACATTTCGATTCATATAGGATCGGAGAATATTAAAACGTAAAGTTTGATAAATTTGTGGTTAATCACATGTAGAGTTATGTGTGACTAAACAATTTGATTTAAAAATTATGATGAATTATCTAAACATACAAAAATTTGAAAAAAATGTCAAAAATATACAAATTAAAATTTCAAAAACATACGCTTTATTCATATCATTTAAATCTTTAACCCTGTTCTCATCTCCACCCAAACCCCTACCATCATCCATTCGTTGTCTACATCTTCGTCGGAATCCGATCACTTCGTCGGAATCTAAAACGTCATCGGAATCCTGCAACGTCGTCGGACTATGAAACAAAGTGTTTGAATAAAAAGAAAATAGAACATCGGTATAAAAATGAAATAGAACGTCCGTTCTCACCCTTTGTTTTGAAACAGAACCCATGAATAAAAAATGAAACATAATATTAATACGAGATCATGTGTCATCGATCTCGACATTACCCAACAAAAATAAAACTGAGCGCATGAAAAAATAAAACAAAACATCAATAAAAATAAAAATAAATGAAATAGGACGACAAAATAAAAAAAATAAAAAAAAAGCATGTGTATAAACATGAAACACAACGTCTATACATAAATGAAAATAGTGAGTGCAAACAAAATGAAACAGAGGAAACAAACCGCAAAGATTAAGGAGATTCCTCCATTTTTTGGTTGGTGTCTAGGATTGCACTTCTATGCAACCAATTCTGTTCATACCAACCATTTTCAGACATAATCCCAAATATCCTATCAAACATTGGTCAATGCATTTGAATGAACCAAAGTTTCAAAGAAAGAATAAGAAGACTAAATGTACCTCTCTTCGAATGCCTCAGCGACATCAGGACATGTCTGAAGGTGCTCCAATGGCTCCCAAGTATTCGAGCTCTCCGACCAACCACCCCTATACTGACAGTTTAGGATCTTGATGTGGTGTGTTTGAGGCAATAGATTTGTGGGAAAAACCTTCCCGTTTTCTGTATTTATGTTTTATTGCTCTTGCCGAGATACTTTGATACATTGGGTTCCTAACCTATTTATAGGAAATAAATCAAGCTGTTTTGCCTAACAAACAAAAACGTGTTTGTGCAAGGAAAACGTTTTTGGCCGGTGAAGATGAATAGTGGCCAGTGAAAACGTGTTTGTCAAGATTTAGCCAACATACTCCTCCTAATCTTGACATGGCTCTTTTCCTTAACCAGAGATCTCGGCATACTGTTGCAGTGGTTGCCATAAACTCGATCTCACATAATGCCAATGCGATGACCTTTCCTGCTTCTGTGTTCTTGCGAACTTCTTTTCGAGACTCTTCATTTTTGTTTGAAGATTGGTTAGTAGGGCTTCCCGCTCTTTTCTCACCTTCATGAGTGTTTCCAGCACTTCTTTCCTCGTCGCATCCTTTTCTGCCGTCCTGGCATGAATGCAATCCGCTTCTTCTCCCATGCTACCATTCCTGAGTTTGAAGAGATTCTTTACCTTCTCACTCTTCTGCTCATCGGGCCTCTCCTCCTATTTGTCCTCGGGTTTTTTCGTACTACAGTCAAAACCTTTGTTTCCAATGGGATTTACAACCTCATCCCTTTTGCAGGAAATATCATCTTTAACTTTGATCCACTTTTTCCTTTCGAGGGTACCGATCTTCTTACGTTTCAAATCCACACGATCTTGTGGATCGAGAATAATGCTCGATTCGTTGTGGCGGCTATCATTTCCTTTGCGCTTTCTGTACGTCCTTGCTCGTCGACGATCTCCCCATCGTCGTCGTCGGAATTCACCGCTGCTGGTTCCGCCCGGAACTTCTATACGCAAAGTCGAGGTAGATGAACTTGCCTCTCCTGCAGCAGGTGACGAACAAGCTGCACCATCGGCTGACTTTGTTGCTCCTGCCACACCTTCCGGCTTCTCGAAGCTTGCTAGGAGACAGATTGGTTTGGCTAACTCCAAACTAATCTTGTAAAGACGATTTGATGTGCGCTTCACGAACATTAGCAATCTGCCGTTGTCATACACCTTTATGGCATCGCCTACCATATTCATCTCGCTTCCATTTTCTGTCATCTGTCCAAGACTGATGATATTAGTGCAAAGTTTAGGAATATAGTATACCTCGTGGAGGATATATTGATCTTCATTCTTGCACTGGAACACGACCGTTCCTTTGCCTTTGATTTGAACGATATTGCCATCGCCAAGCCTCACCTCCCCGGTGCTCTTTTCATTGAGTTCTTGGAACATTTCTCGCCGTCCCGTTATATGATTGCTGGCACCGTTGTCTAGGTACCAGACATCCTTGGTAGATGTCTTTTCCTCATCGTCATGGTGAAACACCTTCACCACCCTTTCTTCTCTAGGTTGTATGGCGTCTTGTTGTTTACCTCGTGTCTCCTCCTGAGACACGGGAAAACAATAACGCTGGCTCGTCTGGGGTGGCGTCTGTGTACTGCCTCTCGTCGTTCCGACGCTTGCTGCGACACTCCGAAGCATAGTGTCCCATCTTCCCGCAGTTGAAACACTTGATGTGGCCTTTATCACGACTTCTTCTATCGTTTCCTCCCGTACCTTCCTGGCACTTTGCATAATTGCTACTGCGATCGCTTTTTCCGCGACTTTGTTCACGCCACTCGCCTTTACCTCCGTCTGAGCTGGCAGACTCGTATTCCTGAGCAAATGACGAAGCTTCCCCAGTGCTGTTCCTCTGGGGTGCCTGCCGTTCGTTACGAGTGAACATGAGCTGACTCCCACCACTACCGGTGTTCTCGCGGAGTCGAGCTCTCTCCTTGAACGCCTTCAACCGCCCTATGGCCTCCTCGAACGGCATCGTCTCAAGATCGTAAAATTGTACGATCCCGGCAACGACTATGAAGTACCTTTCTGGCACACTGTCGAGTAACTTCTTGACCAGTGCAGCATCATCAAAATCTGCACCAAGACTAGTAAATCTGCTAGACATGTCACTGAGTTTTCCAGCGAACTCGTCAATGGACTCCTGTTCTGCCATCCGCAGAGCATCAAATTCACTCTTCAATGTCTGCAACCGAGACTTCTTTACTCGATCAGTACCCAGGTACCTCGTCTTGAGGCTCTCCCAATTTCCTTTGCCGTCTTCTTCTTCGTCATCTGAAGAAAAACATCTTCGGGGATTGCCTGGAGGATATAAGCACGCGCTTTTTTATCATTTCTTGAATTGACCTCCTCTTCCTCTGCTGGATTGACCGCCTCCCATACTTCCTGGGCATCTAAGATCGCCTCCATTTTTATTGCCCACACCGTGTAATTTGAGGAGTTCAGCATCGGAAAATGATACGACATTCCGCCGTTCTCTTTTAACACGCGCTGGGGAACAATCGACATTGTTGAGATTGTTTTTTTTTTTTAAAAAAAAAAAACAAATCGTTTTCTTTTTTAAAAAAAACACTCACGCATGCATCAATTATTTTTCATCCTGCTTGTATGTGACTTCCTTTTGTTTTTTTTTTTTTTTCACAAAACTGGGTCCCACTAGTTTCTCCTTCTCCCCACACTTTTCTCTATTTTTCCTCCAAGCTCGGATGAAGCCAATTTGTGTGCACTAATAAGTCTTTCTGAGTCAAACTTTCACGTGGCCAGCTATCCTCTTTTTTTTTTCCCCACTTGTCCCCTCTTGTCTTTTTTTGTTTTTTCAAAAAACGAGTGCATACCTCTTCTTCCTCTCACTCTCTTTTCTTTCAGAAATCACTCTGAAAAAAAAAATCTCAGCGGTTCTTCCCGTGACGGAGTCCACGATCTATCCTTCTCGGACCTCTCTGCGTCGATGAGGGGAGCGACGACGACGACCAACGTATGTGGCGACCGGATCTGATGGACAAAGACGGGGCGTGGTGTTTGTGTCGGATTTGGGCCGGGTGTGGCTGGATCTACGGCATAGGTGGCTCCTACGGCTAGATTTCTGACGGCCCGAGGGGTTGTGTGCTCGAGCTTCGTGGTGGTGGCGCTCCCCGAGCCTAGATACCTCTCGTAGCTGACTGATGGCTTCGGCCACCTCTGCCTAACGTCGGGCAGGTACGACCTCGGCAATTTCACACCTCTCCTCGCTCTGATACCAAATAACAGTTTAGCATCTTGATGTGGTGTGTTTGAGGCAATAGATTTGTGGGAAAAATCTTCCCATTTTCTGTATTTATGTTTTATTGCTCTTGCCGAGGCACTTTGATACATTGGGTTCCTAACCTATTTATAGGAAATAAATCAAGCTGTTTTGCCTAACAAACAAAAACGTGTTTGTGCAAGGAAAACGTTTTTGGCCGGTGAAGATGAATAGTGGCCGGTGAAAACGTGTTTGTCAAGATTTAGCCAACATATACAACTCACAATCACAAATATCCCTAATCCAACAAAAAGCAACAAATGCACTCAATTTACAGCAGCATGTGAGTGAGATTTGCGGTGATTTGGAAATCTGAGGATGAGATGCGATGGTCAATGGCGACAGATTCGGAGTTGGGAGAGTGAGATCTGCGGCGGGGGAGGCGATGGAATTTGACGGCGGAGATCGACGCTGTGTGGCTTTGTGGAGAACAAAATGGCGGGAAGTCTTCGAGTGTCAGATTGAAAACGTAGTCGGTGCTTTGACAAAACGTCGTCGGTGGTGGTGGTTGTTGGAGCGGTGGCGACGGCGGTGGAGGTGAGGAGGGTGGTGACAGCGGTGGAGGTGAGGACGGTGGTCGGGGGAAGGGTCGAGGAGGTAGAGGAAGAGAGAATAGAGAATTGGATAAAAGGGATTATATATATATATATTTATTTATTTATTTATGAATATTTTTAAATTTTTATATGTTTGGATTCTGTAAGAATTAACTATTGAAATAAAAATTATATTTCAAAATTAATTAAAAAGATAAATAAAATATGATTTAAATCTCAATCCAATAATATAAACATACGTAATTTTATGTGTAAATTTCTTTTCCCGAAAAATATATTGACTTTTTATTATTATTATAAAGAATATCATTAAGAATTTTGATTGTCTTCATGACCTGTAACTCGTAAGAGATGTTTTCATGGCACATAAATTGATTTTTTCATTTTCATTTAATTTCCTTGATTCGAGTTTATATTATAAATTAAAAATAATTATTTTATTATTTATAATAAGGATAAAACTACATACATGATATTTTTTCAAAATTTATCTATAATAAAATATCTGTATTATTATTGTTGTTGTTATTGAGTATACGTTGTAAGTATGTTTTGCTCATCCGTTGTTGGAGACCATTGTGATGTTTAGACATAATTACATTTTTCATGGCCTATGTATTTGAACAGTTGTCTCTCATTTGGTAGTAAGGTCATGATGCAAGATTCGAGTACAAGTACGTTGCCCCTTTTGTTTATGAATTGATTGGTCCACAGATATTCTCAAATGTTTAGTTAGATTCTAATTGTTTATTTTGGGGACCTAAATAATGGAAGTTTGTGGCTCTATAATTTTGTCTAAAAAGAAAACGTCCGGATAGTGACACAATTTATCATGATCGCATTCGTATAAAATAAATTGCAAACAAGAAATGTGGATGCCTAAATGACAGTGTCATATCTATGCGACCAACAATCACGATGAGGCCAAGGGCTCGGCTTGTTGCTTGTGCCAGTAGTGTGAGGTTTCAACCATTTTAAACATGGACCTTTTTACTGGCGTCCCTTGATGCTGGAAATCAACCAGTATTTTAATATCACGATATGAATTTGTGAACAATAATTTCAATATCACCTCAATTCTTAAGACGCAGCCTAACGTTCCAAATGTATTGTGTGTACGTATCTCGATAGATACATTACCTAGCAAAAAGTCATGATGAACCAATTAACTTATAGCTAAGTGAATCTTGAGAAATCATAGGTGAATTGTTGGTGCGATTAGACTTTGAACCTATTTTTCTTAGCATGGATTCAACAGTATATCTATTTTGGTTCTAAGTTTGTTGGAGGTTTGCATGAGATCCGTAGATCGATCACTAGTGTGGGCCTCTCACTCTTTCGAGGAGTGGTGTTCGGTGGGAAATCCCTCAATTCATTTACATTTTGCTCAAGAAAATGTCCTTCATTTCTTATTATCTCATCAATTCAATCATAAAGATCATGGTGTGTGATGAAACAAAAATAAAATATAATTTTTTTTATTTTATATTAATTGAAATATTTTTTATCAGTTTTAAAATAAATAAATATTTTCATTTTTGATAATTTTTTAACATAAAAAAATCAAATCAATCTTATCTGTTACAACATATCCACTAATACAGTAAATCCCACTATCATAAAAAAATATATATTTTTCACTCAAATCCATACAAATTCAATATTAACATAAATTTTTGTATCGAATCAAAACGTTTCGATTAATTTGGGATGGAAAGAGTATAATATTTTTTTATTATCTTAAAATATATGTAATGTTTTTTTTAAAATTTTTAAACATAGAAATGTTAAAAAGTTATAATACATTCATTATCTGTAATAAACCCCATCATCTGTCTATTATTTAAAAAAATTTGTGTTTATTAGATTAAAAAATTTAATATACACATAAAATCCCATATTGATTTAAAATATTATACTCCATTTGTTCCAAATTAAGTGAAACAAAAAAAGTGGACATACTAATTAATAAAAATGTTATTGTAGTAAATATTTGATATTTTATCATCTTGCACTTTTAGTTTGCAAGGAGAAAAGGAAAGAAAAAAATAAAAATGAAAAAAGGATTAGGATCCTAGAAATGATTTGATATAAAATAAAAATAAAAATAAAAATATTATGATATTTTTATAAAAAAAATATTTTCTTTTAAGATAGTGTTTTAATTTTTTCAAAATGTATAATTAAGATAATTTTTTTTGAACAAAAAAATAATTAATTAAAAATAAAAGGAATAATCAGAATGTTACCGAATAGCTCCACATGTTTAAAAAATATAGTCCAACAAATCTAATCCAACTCAACTTCACATGTTTATGTCATGACTTATCTAAAGCACTATCGTTAATACCAAAAACAGATTCCATTTCTCCCCCAACACACGAAAACACAACAGATCACAAACCCTTGCACTGCACAATCATCCCCCAAATAATCATCTGCCCGTGTCGGTGCCGGAATCGGATCTCTATTCAAACCCCACAATTCATCACAGTTCTCGATCTTTGAACACCCTTTTGGCCCCTCATCCCTCATCAGATCACACTCTCATTTCAGCACGCCAAACCCTAGAACAAAACCTATCTGGGCAATCAATTTCTTCCGACTTTTCCTCGCATACAAGTAAGAAATCAAATGGGGGTTAAGAGGAGGAAGATTAGGAGAAAACCCAGTTGTTGAAAATGATGGGTTCATGGATCATAATCCGGGTTGGGAAGTGCATGAAGAGTTTGGCTTGTTTGTGAGTGAGGTTAGGGCTTTGTTGGGATTGGGTTTTGAGCTATGGCAGGTAGCCATGGCTTTGCTAAGGTGTACGAGGGAATGTCGTCTGATAACATAAAGGGCTTGGTTTTGGCATTGTCGTCGAGTTTCTTTATTGGGGCTAGCTTCATTGTGAAGAAAAAAGGGCTCAAGAAAGCTGGGGCTAGTGGTGTCAAGGCAGGTACTTGCTTGTTTTGCTTTCTGATTTTAGGGTTGGTGGTGGGCGAAGATGTCGTCATGATCTTGTTTCACTTCGTTGTTCATTGCTGATTATTTGTTGAGTTGCTATCTGTTTATGTTCTGGTTTGTAAGTTCATGGTGTGTGTAATGTGGGATTTGTGTTTGTTGTGCTGGGTGGTTGATTGAGTGCTCAGTTATGTTTGGAAGATTGAGATCTCTGCCATTGTAGTTACTGAGTTTGTCATATTGCAATCTACAAGATATGGATCTCCATTGACTAAACCTTGATTCAGTTTTTCTATGTTGCTTGTGTGTTTGAGTTAGTTCATGGACATGTAGTTCTACCAAATGAGGTTGTGGTTTTCCGAGCACTCAGACTGGAAATGTCCTGTGGAATGACAGATGACAATTACACATATCAGGACATGCTTCAATGAGTTTTACTCTCATCACTTGAGCCTCCCAATGCAAGCTGCTACCCAGTCACCATTAGATCAAATCATATTAGGCTCTGTGTAGTTTTCTTTGAAGACATGCGCCTGCTTGTGGGATTTGAGTAAAATCTTATACTTATGCATCCTGAGCATCTCCCTGAGTCTATTTTCCACAACATTACGGAACCATCATTCTTGTCGGCCAAGGTTTACTTGACCATTTCCTCGAGAATTAAACTTACTTGATTTCCGATCAAAATTAGTTATTGGACCAGTGCCCTCTCAATAATTAAAAAACCCATTTTTGAGGTGACAAGAGGTAGCACGAGGCGGGGGAGGAAGCAAGGAGTCTAGGCTATATAATCTGTTGAATGCATAGCTGTTGAGAAAATGTAGTCTCCTTCCTCCCTCTTCACCTTCTTACACGCCACCCGTTGTCTTGAAAATGCTCGTCTAATGATTGTTCAAGATTTTGATAGGGTGGAGGCACTAATGTTTCATCTCTCATAAACTGATATCCGGTAAGCCACAAAAAATATTTTTGGCGTCCAGTGCCCCCAACCACCACCAAAAAAAAAAAAAAAAAAAGAAGAAGAAGAAGGAGAAAAGAGCGGGTTTCCATAACTCTTCAACCTCCTGGATTGTGGATTGAGCGTGGAATCTGCACTTTCCTAGGGAGGGTGGCATCTGCTCAATTTTTTTTTTATTTTAAATTTTTGTCGATTTAATAACTTTTGAGTCCTAGGAGATGGCCAACGTCAACTTTGTCCGACAAGGATGCTGTTTTGGTAATATTATTGTGGAGAATATACCCTGGTAGGTGCTCAGGTCAAATCTGTGTGAGGTTTTACTCAGAATCCTCAATCAAGCACAGGTCTTTGAGAGGAAAGAACACAGGCTCCAATATGATTTGTTCCAACGATGAATAGTTAGTAGCTTGCTTTACAACAAACTTCATCTGCTGCCCTTCCTCACTGCAAACTTGGTCACCTTGGGCCCTTGGCTACCTTAGAATCCTTCTTCTCGGCATTTTTTACAGCACTGAAAGCAATAGTCTGATGCATGTCTTTCACAGTGAAGCGACCATGGGGTTTTTACTCTGAAGTTCTGTGCCCACAAAGCACATTTGGATGGAAAAAAAAATGAAGGAAACTTTCTTGTTGAAATCGGCTCTATTTTTTAATCCTTGTCATTTTATTTATTCGCTTGTTGAATGAATGGTGAGTGAGATCAAGCCGCCTCCTTTTAGAGTAACTTTAAGATAACGTGGGACCATTGCTGACTAAGATAAAACATTAGGAACTGCTGAGGTTCATTTCGCCTACTGGATCGTTGCATGTACCTTTTTTTCCTTCTTGTGCCTGGCTTGATTCTTTATGAACTGAGTTCCTCGGAGTTGTGTTTACTCTTTTAAGGAATTTTGTTGCAAGTTGTAATATCTTGTGCTTCCTTCCTTTTTTTTTAAGCAAATTGAAGATGCTAATTTGTGAGTTGTTCTGCTCAGGTAATGGAGGATACTCCTATTTGTATGAACCGCTTTGGTGGGTTGGCATGATCACCAGTAAGTTTCCAGCTTTTGTCTCAACTTTGTCCTGTTTTGATGATTCAATATAATCTTGGATATGGTGCAATGTGTAGTAATATTTACCATTACTATCGTGACTTCAATCTTTCTTTTGATTCTATTCTGATCAACACTGACAACAGAGGAGCTTTTGTTTCTTCACAAGGTTTTCTCATGTGATGTTAATCCTTTGCAGTGGTTGTTGGGGAAGTCGCTAATTTTGCAGCTTATGCGTTTGCTCCTGCGATTCTGGTCACTCCTCTAGGCGCAGTCAGTATTATTATAAGGCAAGTGAAAAGGGAAATCTCTGCTTGTATTGTTTGATTTGTTGTTTATGTCTGCTAACATGAATGTTGTTCAACAGTGCTGCTCTTGCACATATCATCTTGAGGGAGAGGTTACACATTTTTGGAGTTGTGGGTTGTGTTCTCTGTGTCGTTGGCTCAACAACTATCGTGTTGCATGCACCGCAAGAGCGCCAGATTGAGTCTGTCAAGGAAGTGTGGGATCTCGCTACAGAGCCAGGTGCTTATCATTTGTCAATTGCGTATAGTTTAAAATTTTCTTGCTGAAAATGAGATTTGCGTGCCTGGGGTTTGATGAAATCAGGACATTCAGTTTCCTGAACTGTACACCTTGTCTTTGGATTATTTCTATTTTGAAATCTTATGCATGTACGTTTTTTTTCAATGCTTTTGCAGGATTTGTTGTCTATGCAGTTTTGGTTATGGCTGCTGCTTTTGTTCTAGTGGCGCACTTTGTTCCACGATATGGCCAGACTCATGTAATGGTTTACGTAGGGGTTTGTTCACTTGTGGGCTCATTGTCGGTATGTGTTTTGGAGTTTATTCTCTTTGATATTTCAAATCATGTGGTTCACATGGTAAATTACTTTAGTATTGAACTTTGGTAGGTCATGGGCGTGAAGGGTCTTGGAATCGCATTGAAGTTGACATTTTCAGGAATGAATCAGTTGATATATCCTCAAACGTGGATCTTTGCAGTATTTGTTGTGACTTGCATCCTTGCTCAAATGAACTATTTGAACAAGGTACTCGCTGTTTTGAGTTGCTCTATGCAATAAGCATAACCTTTGTTTTCTTTCCCCTTACACGGAAAGATAAATTTGATGTATCCTTTGTCGGCAGGCCTTAGATACTTTCAACACTGCTGTGGTTTCTCCTATTTACTATGTGATGTTTACATCCTTGACCATCGTGGCTAGTGTAATCATGTTTAAGGTATGCAGATTCAATTTTGTGCTTATACTCCCTCTGAAACCTGTAATTTTTTTAAGTAATAGGGGCAAAAAATCACCGTGCCCGTGCTTATCATATCCACTATCACCCTGCCCATCTTCCAATTTCTCTCTCACTGCGACACTTAGATTCCTGAAAGAGTCGCATACTCACAGTTTAGGTGATTTGCATTTCATCTTTAAATCAAAAGTGAAAGAGTTCCATGATTTTCTTTGCTGTCTTAATAAGGTGGGCAGTGCATTGTTGTTTCTCAGTGCTAAATATTGGTCTTCTTCAGCAATCTGAGGGTAAAAAACTTTGAAACAACTATTTCGATATACTTTATATCAAAACACTTGCCCGACTTTTGTCATTCGGCTTATAGGGGCTGATTTTAAATCAGCTATCTTAGTGGGGTTTTAAAAAAAAAAAACCAAAACAGGAAATATCTGGTTTAAAAACTTTAAGCACAAAAATCAGTTATCTTAGTTGATTTAAAATCAGCCCTGTTTTTCCGTTTTTCATTTCCATGTCTAGATATTTGGCTCTGGGATTTTCAACAGGTGCCTGACTTCCACTTTTTTTCTCACAGGACTGGGATGGACAAAATCCTACTCAAATTGTTACAGAGATGTGTGGCTTTGTGACCATTCTATCGGGGACCTTTCTTCTGCATAAAACAAAGGACATGACTGAGAGTATGTTTCACTTTATCTTGTTGAGTGGTTATGAACTGATTGTTTTCTATTAGTATTTGTTGGTCTGCATGAACTCTCCAATTTGCTTGGAAAAAAAATTGATAGCTGATGAATTTTGTAATCATTTTTAGCCTCAGACTACTTAGTAGTGAAATCCACTTCAACATGATGTGATCCCTTTTGATCACTCTATTCAGAACAATTTAAACACTACAAGGTGCCGGACTCGCCTAATAAGTGAATTTTTTCCTGCAATCTTGCTAAACATAGTCCAACCATAGCGTTACCTGAGGTTCATGCAAGCTCGTGAGGAAATGAACATGTTAGTGGCTCATAGCTTCGGATACTGATACTGTAGTATTGCATTTTTCCTGCCGCTGTTTGCTTGGATGCAGTTGGTGTTTGTTCAAACCTAATATCGTACTCGAGGCTCTTGGCTTCATCCATTAATTATGTTTTGACTTCTTTTCCTTGAAGGTTCCTCGGTTTCATCATCTACAAGAAGTTCAAAACAGTCGGATGAGGATGGATTTGACCACGAGGGTATTCCGCTCAAAGGTCGAGAATCGTTTCGGGCATCACCATGATGAGCTACTTGACTTCCGTTCTTGCAGATATGCTTGCTTTTCAGGAGTAAAGGAGTTGATGTTCAACATCAGTCATATTGTTCTAGCAAGTGCTGAAGTGGCAGCAGACCCTGAGTTCTGGGATCGAAGTTGAAAGGAGTTCCCTGTTTTCGCCTCTTATGAACAGTGTACACACTGATCTTTCTTCCTTGTTGCCACCTGGAAGGTCATTTCTGGCAATTACGGTTTTGAGGAAATGGGTCATACACGCTGTATCTTGAAAGTTTCAAGGTCGAGAGAGCCGGAGGGATCGAGATAGAGAGTGATAGAAATTTTAAGCTTTAGAACTGTTAACCAATTACTGTACTTCGTTCAATTGCCTTTAGTTGACTTGATATGGTGATTCAGGAGACTGGTTATTTAAATTTTAGTCAGTCTATGAAGTCCATTATTCTGGTTGCTCAATTTTCGCAGTTGATATCCCAATCTATACGATGAACATCTTGTTGGCTTGATGCGAGTCTTTTGTGATTGTTTGGGTGTGGAAGAGGTGCAAACCTTCAGTTCCTAAGGCGTCGTCTAGAGTCTATGCTCTGGGACGAAGTCTAGAGTCAAGTATGTGCAGTCTCCGTGGATTTTAATTTCATTAATCTGCACAACCGAGGTGCCTGTTCAAGATCTTATCGCCTGCTTTGAAGTGGGTTTAAAGTATTTTGCATCAGGAATCCGGCATCCGGTTTCCATCATCACACGGCCGTAGGTCTGTCTCCATCAAAATCTCACCTTCCTTGAAAGGTGCATTTCCAGTCGCATTCTGCATCTCCATCATTAGTTTAGCTAGCTAGATTAGCATATCCATTCCGAATAATTCAAGCATTAGAATGGAAAGTATTTGGACATCATTCTTTGTCAAAAGATCTTTCCTCCTGCAAGGATGGAAAGATTCGAAGTACTAAGTTTGGTGGCTAGTTACTCTCTTTAGCTAAGTTATCAAGAAGAAACAAGTTATGGGTGAGAGTGCCTAGCTTACTAGGATTTCCTCTAAGATCAGAATATTCTTTGGTATGGTCTCTAAGTTTCCAACAACTTCGACCATTTCTTGCATGTGAATGCGTATTGGTCGTCATCCATACACAATTAGCATCAATTGCTACACCTTTGATCTGATCAAATCAATGATGAACAACGCATATTGGCTATTATCGTTGCTCTAAAATGACATGATTTGTTAGTCAAGTGGGAAAAGAGGTAATCTGGTAGGAAATAGAATCCTTGCTTTGTCGGGTTAACTTTAATCCCTTTGTGTTCTTTTTCTTAGAAATCGGAAACAGTAGGAAATTTAATTCACAACTTATGCCATCTATAAATATGTAGTACCAGGCTTTAGGAGCTTCACTTTTACTCGACCACTGACGCAGCTTCTGTTTCTCTCTACGCATCATTCTCCCCAGACCGTCGTTGGATAATTGGATCATGTCTTCTGCCACGAGAACATTCATGTTCGTCGCACTTCTCTGTCTTCTCGTAACGCACAAGGTACCTTTAACCTTACTCTCCTTTTCCTGTCGAAACCAAATAAGCGACAGGGCTAGATCCTTTTAGTTGACAGTATACATTGCATTGCTTTTCTCTGCTTATTTGTTGATGGAAATTCATTCACGTTCTGGATTGTATCCAAATATTTATATACAAGGACTTCCTATTCTCTTTATCCTGATATGGTTGAAACGATGCAGCAATGTAACTTCTATTCTATCTCTGTTCTAAATTTCAGCTTCAGATATGCAAGGGACAACAGCCTAGTACTGACGGAAACCAAATCTGTAAGTTCAACTCTTTCACATATCACTAATATCGACATCACATAAAATATTGCGACTATCAGAGTACGAGAGTCATTTTCCAATAAGATGTTTGTTTTGTTCGACATTTGACTATCCAAACTGTTTTGACATTTTTGAATTTATAAAACTTGGCCAAATGCTTCATATGCTTGTTTTGTATCTTAGACTGTGGAGCAGAATGCAACCGCAGATGCAGCGAGGCGTCAAGGCATAAGATGTGCATAAGGGCATGCAACACTTGCTGCAATAGGTGCAGCTGCGTCCCGTCAGGTACCTTCGGGCACCTCGATGCGTGCCCCTGCTATGCCAACATGACCACCCATGGAGGCAGGAGAAAATGCCCTTGAGTAGCATCAAGCTAGTCTTCTGGTGCCATTCCTGAACACAACAAGATTGCTTTGAAAATATGATGCATAGTTGCGTATGAATATGCATACCAGTAATAAAAGGGCCGAATGTGTATGAACGTACGAGTGATTATCTTAGCTTACTGGACCTAGTGGTCCGTTGAACCTAGTTTGTTTTTCGTCTTTGATGTAACTGTAGTAAGAAGTAATTACATATTACATGCATCCGAAGCATGATAGTAATTTATTAAATGAAAAAAAAATCTAATCCTTGTATGAATTGTGTAGTTTTCTTCATGAAGTATAAGTATGGTTGAGGATGTAATAATTCTTACTCTATTGTTGGTACAGTCATAATCGATCTCACTCCGAATTGTAAGAGCACTTGCAACGGTATCTTTATCCTATTTTTTATCCATATATATAGGGATTTTATAGAAAAATAACTTATGCAGCAGATTTTTTTATCCCTATTGTTATAACACTCCTTATATTTCATTTTCTTCCCCTAGAAAAATGTATATCACATTCCCTATATCATATTATATTTGATTTTTTATTTATGAGACTTAAAAAAGACTATTTCATTCTCGAATAAAAATTTTCAAGTTTTAGATAATTAATTTCAATAAAAAAATTAATTTAACTTTAAAAGAATATTTTTATTTTAATGTTTTTAATTCAGTTTTAAGTTTAAATTTTACAAATGACATTCATGAAAATAATTTTCAACACTTGCTAAAAACTGAATTATCTAACTCCATTTTAGTTAAAAGATATGAAGAATTAATATGGAAAATCTTTTGAATATTTTAGTTAAAAACTGAATCCCTAAAAATGAAAAATAAAATTATAATATTATATAATATAGATGAAGAATTATCTAACGCCATTTTATTTCAATTTTTTGGACCAAGTACCCAACCCAAGTGTGTGCCCAACCCAAGATTGTGGGGGCCAACACTTGCTAAAAACATAACGAACGAAGAAGGGAAAAAGGAGAAAAAAAATTATCAGAGCGGAAATGGGGAAGAGCAAGAGGAAGAACTCCAACGACGACGACTCCGACGCCGCCGAATCATCACCTTCCCCATTGCACTCCTCCGAAGAAGATGACAGACGACGCAGCCGCAGCACAACCAAGCGCCGACGGTCGAGGGACACCGAATCCGACTTTGATTCCGATTCCGACGACAACAGGCGGCGGAGCTCGAAAAGGAAGAGGAAGGAGAGTAAGAAGCATATGAGGAAACACAAGTCGAGCAGTAGGAGAGAGAAAAAGGAGAGAGATACGCGCGATGGAGAAAGAAAGAGCGGGAGTCGGTCTAGGAGGAAGGAATCCAGGATTAGGGTTTCGGATGAGGAGAGCGGATCATTGGCGGCGTCAGAATCGGAGCGTGAGAATGGAAGAGTGGAGCCAGAGAGTGTGGTTATGGATTTGATGAGGGAGTTTCCCGGTGTTGCTGGTGACCTCAAGCAGGTATAATTGAGCTTCTCCATTGTATTACTATGTTAGAGGCGATGGAAGTGGCAAGGACTCTGTGTGGTTCTTAGGCGTATAATGTAGTTGTGCGCGAAGCTCGTATCTCATCGCGTCTCATTGTCTTGTTTGTGTGTGCTTCTCACAATGGTGTATCAATGTAAATGATCCTTGTTGGTCTATTGTGAAGAATAATCTTATGATCTATGGGGACTGAGACAATGCGAAAATTAGTCTTGGTTGTGGGAACATGAGCTCTAGTTCTCGAATGTGGTCATGCGTATTTGGATTGTGTGATGTTAGTGGCACTATGGAGTCTAGTATTTTCTGTTGTTTTTGTAAGTGCTCAGATCATCCATGCTGACTTGTTTTACTGGCAACCAGCTCTTGCATGGGATTGATAATGGGCAAGCGGTCGACATCAAAGGAATATCCGAGAAGCTGCTTGTGAGGCATCTGAAGAAGCTCTTTGTGTCATTGAAGCTTAAGGAAAATGGTGATGGGGTCTTCTTGCTAAGGTCAAACGCTCGCCCAACTTTGGAGATTGTTGGTCCGTTGATCTCTCCTCAAGTTGACGAGCCTAGATCCGTGAAGCATGACATAAATGTTGAAAAGGTGAAGGAAAATGATAATTTAGTGGCTGGAACTGATGAGGCTTCAGGTCCCAGAAGAAGGTGATTACGGGGTTTTTTCCCTCAATTATGTCATGAAATTTCATAGTCCCATTTGCTGTGAACAGCCATACTTTATGTGTGGCATTTTCATGATTTGTATAGTGAATGGTAGATCTCCTTTGAACATCTAGGTCAATTATATTTCATCTATTTTTTCATTGTTGGTTGATGATGTTCTATCAGAATTTGCGAATGTTTTTATCTTGACTAGTCTCAGGTGTACTCAGTCTCAGTGTCCTGTTCTTTAATTCTCTATGGCTACTTCATCTTGCTCATTCTTTCTCAAAATGCATTCGTGATTGCTTTTGTAGAATGATCGGGCCAGCAATGCCTTCTGCAGAGTTACTTGCTGCAGCTGCGAAGTTAACTGAGGCACAAGCTGAACTAAGGTACTATCACACACTCACAGTGGCTTATTTATGTAACTGTATTAAATCGATGATGTTGGATTGAGTTGAAGCATATATTGAATAGTCAACACTTGTTTCAAGTGGTAGTCTTACGTACCTAAAGCCACCTGAAGTTTTCCACTGTCTATACATGCTAACATACAAACCATTCTAGGGATGCTCAATTGGAGGATGATGATGGATTCTTTATTGGACCCCCACCACCTGCTGTGGTCGCAGAGGCTGAATCATCTAATGAAGCTGAGCGCTTTGAAGAGGTTTTGACAATTAATTTACATTACTTCTTATGTTTACGTGGAATTTTCCATCACTTCCTTTTTGTTGCCTAATGCTTTTATTCAACTTGAGCATAAATGCTGTCTTGCTGTTGGGTTTCCCTATTCACCTCTTGGAGTTGTTTTCATGCTTAGCCTCCTCGTTGTTTGGCATTCCTTAACCTTTTTTTTTTCCTTCCATGTAAATGAGTACATTCTCTGAGTCGTTCATTCTTTTTTTTCCCCCTTGGCTTTGTCCTGATCAGATAACAAGAATTATGGGGAACGATGATGGTAACCCTTATGACATTCTCGGAGTAAATCATAAAATGTCTATCGACAATGTTAAGAAAAGGTATGCTGATGTTGATACTTTATTTTTATTTTTATTTTTATTTTTATTTTTTTGGTGGTAAACGATGATGCTTCATTGTTTGCACTACGAACTGCTCTTCTGTTTCCTTATGATTTCTAGGGTTCGGACTGAAATGTTTACTCGCTCAGCATGATCTTAGTGTCATAGAGTTTTACTACCAATTTTAGATTCAAATGCTTGTTGAGAATAGTCCTTTTATCTAATGTTTGTTCAATCTTTTCATCTGATGTTTATTTTCTCTGTAAAACATCGCCTTTGTATGTGTAAGTTTCTCCAGTGGAAATTTTCTGTCATGTGCTACCTCTACATATGTTTTTTTGTTAGTTATGTCACATCGTTTCTCGACTCTATATCTGGTGTTGCGTGTAATGGACATATTTTTACCAATCCAGTCAATACACTCTTCCTTTACTTGCTTGTCTTCTTTATAATATGAACTCAGGTACTGGAAGCTTTCGCTAATGGTGCATCCTGATAAATGTTCTCATCCACAAGCACACCAGGCATTTGTTAAACTGAACAAAGCTTTTAAGGATCTGCAAGATCCAGATAAGGTCTGCTATTGATGGTTCTTTTATTCTGTGTGATAATCTCATATGCACATCCCATTGGACTTGCTCTTAGGGGTTGATTTTTTTATACAGAAAACTTCATGTGTATGGAGAAATGTAAACTAACTTAAGTTAGATTCTCACTGATCCAGTAAACAATGATAGTGACTGCATATGAAGCTTATCGCACAGTAAATGCTTGAACTAGGCAAGTGCTCTACTAAAGAGAGCTAATTCCATCATGAGCAACTCATTAACCTACCTATGGTTTACATTCCTGAATGCTGATTGCATTTTCTTTGTGATTATTTACCCGACCAATTTAGTAATTGTATGCTTTCTTTATCTGCAGAGAAAAACTTTGGACGATAAGATTAAGAAAAAGGAAGAGGAAGAGGAAATGAAGGTATCTGTTTGTGTAATGTTGCATGTTAACATCATATATGATGAGCCACAGCTCAAAATTCTTTCCTGGATGTAGATCGAGCTACGTTCAATGCGTGAAGCTGCTCAATGGAGGCGCTCTCAAGGTTGGTTCAGTGTTAATTCAGCATAAGAGAATATAAATAAGAACAAATCAAGCTTTTTATCCTATCAAATGGGATAGTTAACCAACATAATTCAAAATAATTGAGATGGAATTGTTCTGTTGACTCCGTTTGTCTTGTTAATAGGAGACTCAAATTAGTGTCTAAATCTCGTATAGTAACCACACAACAACACTTCCACTGTTGCTTATCCCTTTCAGCATTATAGTTCGAATTATGGAATATTAGAATGCTCATCTTTTCTTAGGAATTTTATTCAGCTTAGTTGTTGACTCGTGTCTCAGGAATATCTATGGAGGGTGATGATATACTCCTCGCAGACATTGAAGTGAAGCAAGCACCAAAACGCGATGAATGGATGACATCGCTGCCTCCCGAGAGGAAGGTAAAATTAGGGCATTGGCTGCAAAGCATTGTCAAAAAACACATTCTATTAGGGATATATGTGTTTCAATTAGTGTTACCAGATACGCTTTCTGGTATGTTAGGGCTGGTATGCAGTACGCTTGCCATAACATAATTTTTAAGAACTTTTCTTTACGTATCGCGCCTTGGTGCGCTGTACCTGGTTCATGGTACGTTAGGGGTGTGAGAGTATTCGGTAACTAACTTTCAATTGCAAACTTCGGCCGATAATTCATGTTACAGTATCTTATGGCTCTCTCACTCAAAATTTTTGCTGTCTTGAAGCCTTTTAAAGTTATGAAGTTTACTGGGTCGCTAGCCTTCCTGTTATAAGAGTACGATATGCACTGCTGCTTATTGGTTTTTGATTTGCTGTGTCCACAGGCTGGTGGTGTGTCCATGCAGTCGACCACCTTCAGCAGAAGTGGAAAAGAAGGGCGTGGTGATACCAGTGCTTGGACGGACACCCCTTCAGACAGAGCTCAGAAAGCAAAGATGAAGTACCATTTCTCCACTTCTGTTTTTTTTTTTTTAAATTGGTTCTTATCCATCTATATAGAAGATTTATTGAATTATTGATATCGTTGTGCAGTTACCTTGAGGCTTATAATGCTGCGACAGCACTTGCTTCCAGCGAAAAACAAAAGATGGCCTCTAATACCGATGCTGATTTAGTTGACCAATACAACAAGAGCAAAAGATCAAAGTCATTGGTGCAGAAGCACCAAGAAGAGGAAGCTGAGCGAAGTCGGCCAAAAAAGAAAACAAAGCATCAGCTGCGGCAGCAGACAGCAGAGGAGGAGTGGGTCGGGAAACACCCATGGAAACCCTGGGACAGGGAAAAGGACCTCACAGCTGGTCGGCAGAGCGTAAAACTGGATCCTGAAAACTTAACACAGGGCTTGACTTCCCGGTTTTCTTCTGGAACTTTCCAAAGAAACTTCCTCTGATCAGATGAAGTCTCATGTTGTCCAAATTCAGATCCTCTCATAGTAACGCGGAAATCAAAGGTGTTGTCTTTAAATTATGTTTTGAAATCGAAGTCTGGGTTGATATTCTCCCCTTGTTATTATGATTGCTTCGGATAACTTTACTCCTTGTATGTATTTAACTCTTGTGCCAAATGCGTGCAGGTTGCGGTAATGGTATATGGAATTCTCGCTTTGGGCAAGGAACTGAGGAAGTTTTCGAGCTAAAGTATCCCTTGCACCAAGTTGAGTAAAGTGCGTTGTGTCCCTTAGAATGTGTCCTTGTCTACGCGTAGACCTACTAGACTCTTTGATTAAGGAATGTGACAAATGATATGTATATGTTACTACATTCTTAACTTTATTTGAAAATAGAGATTGCTTTACCGGGTATAAGGCGGTGGTGGTTCTCCTGTTCTGGGTTTTGATATTCATGTGCATGTGTGGTTTTTGGTGGGGCTTCTTGTTCTTTTTCCTCTTGCTCATCGATTAAGGTCCATATTTGGTTGACTTTGGGCTTGAAACTACCTTTTTGTATTCCAAAACTCGATGATGCTTCCCATACAAGCTTTGATTAGATGATTGTCGCTTGTGTGCCGGCTCAACTGTTTGAGCTTCGTGTGTTATGAGCAGAGTTAACAGATCAATGGTCATTTGGACTTGGTTTGTTTACTGTATATATCTGTGTCAAAAAATTTTTTGCCTCTGTTCGTGGCTCATCAGTCTTCTAGACTACTATGTTTTTCGGAGATGTACTCGGTGTGTTTGAGGATGATGATTTCACCTTGGATGTATTACAGGCGAAACCATATACACTGTTCGAAGATGACAACATTCATCGAAACTTATTCTATTTAATATGTATTTTGATGAGTTTTATTGTCACGATAGATGTTTGGATGGAGTAGTAGATGTGATCATCGTAGTAGAAGCGGTTGGTGGTACTTCGAATACTGTCCAGGAGCTTTGTGGAGGGTTTGGTGGGAGCTGAGTACTCATGATTATACACACTTTAGGTACTCTTACAATACGCGTAGGAATGCTTCGTTCTCACTTCTACTTGTTTGTGAGACAGAGGCATCGCTGTATTTTCTTTTTCTTTGTTTCTTTTTTAGGACTCGACACTATACTCTGCCTCTGCATCTAACCACCGCTATACCAAAAGCACCCTGTTTCAGTTTGGTACACTTTTGGGGTCCTAATCTTCTGTGGTTGTATTTGTTGATTGGTTCAGTTGGTTTCAGTTTTTTGGACTCCTCTGGCCCCTTAGTAGATCCGCCCTTGTCATTTGCGATCTGTTGATAGAATAAACTAGATTTATGATCTGATAAAATGATGATTATGTCATGGGACCCATGATGATGGTCGTAAATTTTTCTAGCTGAGGCACATGATACATCCTTTTCTTCTGTTTGATTATGCCTTAACTTAGTTCAAAGGTGCAACATCGTCTTTCTTTATGGGTTCAACAGTTCGATCCGAGTGGAGAGTCGAGTGATCACCGGCGGTGTGGCGGCACGCCGACCGCGACGGAAAGTTGGAAGGTAGACAATGACAACACTAAACCAACCATTGCTTCGATTTGCCTTGATATTCATTACTTTTGTCATCAACTACATTAATGTCACTCATAGATCTCATTGGAGAAAATCATTTTCTGGTTTCCACCACTAGAATATGACAATGATATGTCATAAACCTAGTAGCAAATATAAAATGAAAGAACCAACCAAACAAAATGGCTCTATTTCTAGTGCGGTCCGTACCAACATGAAGCTATGATCGAGTGATTGGACTTGAATAACGATTTTACTTAATCAGCGTTTTAATCCTGATTTTTAAAAAATAGAAACGGATGATTTATATTGTCACTTGGATCGGTGAAAATATAAACTATTGCCGACTGTTTTGATGGAACAGCAACCCAAAGTGATAGGGACTTGCCATGTTTATGTGACTTGGGTTGGACTCATATGCGCTCATGTTTACAACAGAAGAAGAGGGAAAGAGCACAAGAGCTAAATCATTAGTTACATGATTCGACAGCGCTGGGAATGTATGACATGTTCTCTGCACGGCGGTCCTGTTGATGTCGACATATGACTCGATCGATTTCACACCTAATTGGAAAAAGACATTTGGATTGGGTTGTTTGATAGCCTTGGAAAAGGCTAATTTTCTGCCAATAAGGTAGAGTAGCTGGCGTTTCCTTTGAGGCTTCGACTTGTGATCGCGTAACGTACATCCAAGTAGCTTGCGGTTATATGGTTCTGTTTATACCTTCTTCTTCTTCTTCTTCTTCTTTTTCTTTCCATTACTGATAAAACAGAGGTTTTTCCTCAAACACTTAGCATGGTTCATATCTTTATGAGCATGATATACGAATTTTTACTGATTAAGCAGAATGTTTCCCTTAAGGTTTAACATGGTTCGCATCTTTATGAGCATGAAACACCACCAGAGTGCATAATATGCATTAGCCCATCCAAAACTCAAGTTCAAAAACAATACATAACAAGTGGTAAATACATGGGGAGACATTATTCGAACTTCATGATATTAAAATTATACGTGTTTCTTATGTCATATAAAGAAAACAACTCCACCTACGAAATACGAGAATCGATAACAGAAGGTTCATAAATTTAACTTGGCAACATACAAGATATAAGAGGAATGAAAATATGGCGCACATCTCAGCCGCCCAAATTCACCTTTCGGGCATCCGCCACCCCATGCGCAATTGATGGCATATCTCCTCCCTAGCTTCCTCAACCAGACTCCTTTTCACTGCAACTTCGTATATATATATATAATTGTATCTATATAAATATCTCTGCAACTTCGTCTATGTTCATTCATCCATTGATATTCGTCTATCACGCAACCAGCTAAGGAATTCCTGCCTCGCATATCAGAAAACAAGAAGAAGCTGCAGGGAGATATTTACCTATAAGGTGAGTATTGTAATTAAATTATTTTCATTCATCGTGGCTGTTTTATTGTGCCGAGCACTTATAATAAGGTTTCTCACTGTGTATCACACATTTATCCGTATTCTGAATCCTTAAACATAGACACTTGGATTCTTGTATGCTTAATAACCCGGCCAAGTTTAAGTTGAGCTTTGGTAGCCTGATAGGTGTCATTATGATCTTTGTCTCTATGTATATCCCTTTCTCTAAACTTTCCCTAAACTTTTGGTTAGATATATATAAATTTGGCTGTAATGGACCTAAATATCATGAGCCTCAACTATGAGGGGAAACGGTTATGATCATGCATCTTTTGATCCTTTTTCCTGGTACGATCGGCTGTAAATGAAACTTCTATTTTCTGAGTGATATGAAATGAAATCTTTCCCCTATGATCTTTCACCTTACATATCCAAAAACAACAAGAAGCAAGCGTATGCTGGTTGTTTCAATATCGTAAGCTGTGTTCGATTACAGCAAGCGTGCACTTCGGCAGTTGCAGTAATGTTTCTGGTTGTTTTGGCTAGACACTTATATGCGTATGCTAGATTTTGAACATAATCAATATGTTATGCAAATGTTCTTCACAGCGCAGCGTGCGCTCAAGTCTTGATCAGCTTTCATTGGTTACATGGTGATCTTACCTCTACATGTTTGTTTTTCTCTGAACCCTATGAAAATTGTTTCTTAGCACTTATAAAAAATTGCCAACATGTGTTTCTTGACATGAAAAACAGTTTGATTAGGATTTAAGCCCTGTCCTTTAACTCTGATCACATGATTGAATGAAAATTTTGCTCATCACTGAGTGAAGCCTTATCTGTCCAATCGCAGTATTAATTAGGTTTAGTATCCATGACTGAGCTAACCCTTCTTAACTCAACTGTTACAACCGCCACGTACACTACTTAGCTACACTTCCTCTTCATTGACTGGTTACTCTTCAAAGTGCTTAGCCAAAAGCTAAGGTATAATTGTTTAATCTCAACCAGAACTTGGCAATCTATGTTGAGTAGTTTACAAGTGTGATTCTCCAATGAATCACATTGCAATGCATGTACACCATGTTTTGTAAACTCTTTTGGATCTTTAAACAGATAATAAGCAAAAAAATATGATTCAGTCAATTAGGAGCCTTCTTTTAGATATATAATCCTTCATATAATTACATTTTCAGATATTTGATATTTAGAAAACATTAAAAAATAATCTTATGTTCAAACTTGTTTTTGTTTTCTTTATTATTCAGAAACCATACTAACGACATAAATGCTTTATAACCTTGTCCAAAAACTTATAACAAGGTGCATAGGTTAGGATAGTTTGTGTTGAAGAAGATTCTATGAGGTGAATGTCACATGCCCATCAAGCTTTCACCATCACCACCTTCAAAACCATGAGAACAAAGGGAGCATATCATGTAGTGCACTCTACTCAAGGACAAAAAAAAAACTAACGTGCCCTTAGCATCCAAAGTCAATCTCCTTTCACTTCTTCCCCTTTTGGGTTCATGCAAGTTCAACTGTTTGGTGGGCAATAGACACAGAACCATTCGGCCCATTTTATAGGCCCCCTAATCATGCCCCTTCAAAGACACAAAAACATAGATACCATGATCGTTGCCAAATATATGACATATTTGAGTCCACCTTTCATTTTTGGGAAGAGCTTTTGATTGTTCTTTGAAGTGTTCATGTGAAGCTTTGATGAAAGGATCCCCTTTTGGATTACTTGAAATGAATGTCTGAAGTTTCGATGTCGGAAATCATAGCGATATCTCAAAGGCATCGATGAAATGATTAACAAATGCAGAATCAGTCATTAGAAGATTAACAATGCACGTAGCTTGCTTATAGTCTTGGCAGTGAAATTGTTGCTTTGTGTTTATTAGTGAAAGGAGCTTCAATGGAGATCAACGAGGCGAGCGTTCCACCGGGTTTTAGATTTCATCCCACGGAGGAAGAGTTGGTTGGGTACTATTTGCAGAGGAAGATCAACTCCATGAGAATTGACCTAGACATTATTGTTGACATTGATCTTTACAAGATGGAACCATGGGACATCCAAGGTACATAAAACTATAATCACGCTTGAAAACCTATCCATAGCAAAGTCATTTTCTTTGCTGGGATGATATTATAGAAATGAGCATGTAACAACAAGATATTGAAGTCGAGACGTAGAAGGCTTAATGTTGGATGTATTTTTGCATTGACAAAGGGTTTGATCGATGTGCAGGTAGATGCAAGCTAGGGTATGATGAGCAGAGGGAATGGTACTTCTTCAGTCACAAGGACAAGAAGTATCCAACAGGAACAAGGACAAACAGAGCAACTGCAGCTGGATTCTGGAAAGCGACAGGAAGGGACAAGGCGGTGTTGTCGAAGAACAAGATGATCGGGATGAGGAAGACCCTTGTATTCTACAAGGGTCGGGCTCCGAATGGAAGGAAAACCGACTGGATTATTCATGAATACCGACTACAATCATCTGAACATGCACCTCCTCAGGCAAGTAAATAACAAGCTCCACCTATGTTGTAGCATTAACCAGCATTTAAACGCCGAATACCTTACTGTTAATAGGGAAAAACTGACTGCTATCTATACCTCAGGAGGAAGGATGGGTGGTTTGTCGAGCGTTCAAGAAGCCGTGCCCGAGTCACAAGCAGGGGTTGCAATTATGGAACCGCAACTTCTACATTCATAACCGCGACAAGCAGAGCTCCCCTTCTACATCAGTAGCAGATTTAGGAAGCCCAATGATTAACTGTAACCAAGCTTCAACAAGTTTCTCACAACACGAGTTTCAACCCTTTCGATCTGATCAGGAGTTCCTTTGCAGCAACATTCATGATCCAACTGGCAATCATCATCATCATCAGCTTCTTGGTCTTCCTCACCTAGATAGCCCTTTGCTTTCTGCTGCCATGGCGACAAAAGAAGAACTCGACAGCCTAAATTGCAAACAGTATGACGACCAGGAAGGCAATAACTGGGATTTCGTCGACAGTTTGATCCCTTCTCAAAGGCCTACTCAACACCATTACGATCAATGCAACATAGACAATCAACAAGGCACTTTTCTAGGATGCTTCCCTGATCTATAACAGGTGACTGTCCATGGGGCACTATAACACTCTTAACACATTATGGGTTACATATCACAGAAGATCGCCTAAAAGGAAAGCACGTAGTAACAAGACTTTCCATGACAGACTGCTGCAAAAATGTATGTGGTAGGCTTGTAGCAATAAGATGATAGGCTGGAGTGCTGATTCTTATGTGAATTGTAAATGGCAAACAAATGCGTGACAGAAACGATGAAATATACCTCTAGTGATGAATATTTCTCCTGTAGTTCTCTTTCTGCTTTTGTATTTGAAGTTGATCACTATTTTAATCCAGCAACCGCATAGATCAGCGAAATAAGCCACAACTGCATAGATCAGCATAATAAGTTCCAACTGCATTGATTCGTATGACGAGTCAACACAGTTAATTAGCTTCATGATCCAATATGCTTAGTAGAATTTCTTCTGCAAGTGCAGCTGCCCTACCAGTTACTCTCAAAGCGTGGTTAGAATAAGAATTGATAAAGACGGTTTGGACGGTACAGAAAGATTGGATTCGGGGCAAAAAAAAAAAGGACTTAGGTTATGGTCGTGGGAGATTCATGAATAGTTCACGACTCATTAGCCAGAACTTTTTAATTGACAAACAAGCACGGATCATAAATATCGGGGTTGAGTGTAGATCTCTCTTCTTTTAGTGCCTTCATGTATTCATTCTGGAGTACCAGACAGCCCATGTTTGCTGCAGCAACAGGTAGAACAACAGGTGCTTTGCTGATACGAAACACCAAAGTTTCACAATAGTCTTACCACCTCACTGAATCAGGAAAATAGCAAATATGAGATTTTTGGACAGCAAAAGGTACAGTGAAACAAAAATATTGAATGGAAGATCTTATATGGGTGTAAACCCAGACGGGAACTCTTAATGATGAAAATCAAGAATAAAAGGAAACAATATATAGGCTACTTAGTGAATGAAGTATACAACTCTACTATCTTAATTTCACCGAAACTCACAATGGAACCAAAATGAGAACTCCCAGACAACCACTTCACCTCCAAAAACCGCATCTGCAAGTCAAAACTTTACTCATCAACAATTCTAGAGCGATACAGCAATGGCGCTGCTACAGTCAAGGAAGTAAAGAAACAAAGAAGCTAACGGGAGATTACAACACGCGAAGCTCCTTTCGTTCAGGAACAATTAGCTAAGAAAGTCAAGATACAACAATGGCACGTATAGTCCAAAGACCTATCAATCACAGTCTGTTTCCAAAAAGCCAGTGATCCTTATTCGTGTTCATCTTTCCCGAGTATTCACACTGCTATACGACCAAGTGTATATACAAGAATGAAGCTAGCATTTCATCTCATGACTTGTTCAAATCAGTGGACCTCAATGCGTCACTGGGTACCAACTCCAACATAGCATCTGCACTCTTAAGATTTGAAAGCCCATAACACGTACATTTCATGCAACAGCTTCAAGTCAGTAACGACGGTAAACTTCAAGGACATGCTGTACAGTTCTCTCACTTTGCCTTCATCTGCTGATCTCCTTGATGAAAGTTTGGCCTGTGAAGCGGAGTTCGATTTACTCAAGGACTTAAGCAGCTTCAGCAGTACCTCCTGCAGCCGTTCCCAGAATGCACTTATAATCCCAATATCTGGATCTACCAACTGTGCAGATACCTTCCGCCCATCCAACAGACGATCAAGAGCAGATGCCAGCATCTGAAACAGGGAAAGGCATTAGCATTTCGATATGAATACTCATACTACAATATCATGCAAGCACGTTGTACAATGGCAGTTCTTGACTCAGATTCAGAGTTTTAAACAATCATAATTTGGTCTCACGAAGGGTCCAATTGATGCTCTTTTGCTCCTACTAGCTCAGTCCATTGTTCGTCACTTGCAAATTAAACTAATGAAAAGAACACTTCTCACACAGGCTCATACTCAGATGTCCTTGTCCCTACACCATCAGTTCACAGTGACTTTCAAGTAGAAGGCATTTTCATGACGTAAAGGGACAGCAGTCATGGCCATAATTCAAACAGGGCATAAGCGAAGCAAGATAAATGATAAAAATTACTATGATAAAGCTTTTCCATTGTAACATACCTCATCTGTATGAAAAGAGCTTGAGGGATTGTATGACAAGGTTGACCATGCCACCAAAATCTCCAGGTACTTATCGGGATAGGCGCCTGCTGGGTAGAACTCAATTGTCTTCTGCCAATATTCTTCAGCTAATTGCTTTGCCTCATTAGCCTTGTCCTGCGTGGAGCCAGTTTCCATCTTAGGATCTTCACTGCTTCTGCCCTTTGGATCAATGATGTTCCAATAGCAGTCATTTTGATGGCAACCAAGTTGGAAATAAGCATCTGCAGCATCCTGTTTCCCGAGCTCACCCAATGAATCATAGAGAGACAAAGCCTCAGAAACAGAATCCTCTGCAGAAATCTCATGCTGCCTGCGATTATACTTTTGTTTCTTCGTGAGTTTTCTCTGCTTTGATCCTCCAAAGTCATCGATAAATGCTACAATACCTTCTCTTGACAAAAACATGCCAAGCTTCAAATATGTTTGAGCCAACTGAGTACAGACACCTTTTCTGACGTCATCAGGTACATCTTCTCCACCATCTTCAACAACAGGTAGCGCTGACATCGCAGCATGGTAATATCGTAGTGATTCAACATATTCCATCTTAACAAGCTCCAGAGCTAGCAAGCGGACATCATTCTTTGACTGTTCAATATTTGAGATCGATTTTTCTGCCAATGCTCGTCTAGCATAACCCAGGTTACAATTTACGACTACAACATTGGTGCAATCAGAGACTTCCTCAAAAACCTCGAGAGCACCAAGGAAGGCTGCCACAGCTTCAGGGAAATTCTTATTTTCCAGCTGCCTTCTTCCAAGTTCATTCCTAACCCAACCCAACTTCGTTCTCACTGCTTGCATTTCTTTGAACTCCACACTGTTCTTGTAGACGTCACTAATGGCTAGTTCATAATTCAACAAGGACAATGACAGACACCCATCCATACTACTTGGAGTATATCCTACAGGGGGATTGACGATTTCGTTAGATACTTCATCTGCAAAGGGTGAGCTAGAGCTAAAAGTGCTTCTGATCCTCTCGCGCTCATAGCTATGGATCTCCCAAACCTGTCTCATTGAGTAATCCTTCGCATGCACATCTCCAAGCAATGACTTTATCCTAAATGATATTCGGGGTAAGGAAGTAGGGTCAACATCTAAAACTAACTGCGCGCTCTCAAGTTGGCTTGTTATGGAGGTGCAGAGGGAAGAAGCCACCTGTACAGAATCCACGGCTTGATGCATCTGGCCAACTTCCTTGCATGCTTCTCCAAGAGCCATACATGATTCTAAAAGCACACGGGTAAGTTTCCAGAGCTCCCGGTTCTGCTTCACTTTCTGAATCCATTCCTTGATGTCGCAAGCTTTAATGCATTCAGTGTTACGACACTTACATCCTGGAGAGTTCTTATTCCGTAAATTTCCATCATTGCCCACAATCTTGGGTTCAGTGCTGCGCAAATGGCATCTCAGAGAACGAATAGCTTCGGAAACAGCAGAGAGTTTCGAAGACACAGAATTACTGGTATCAAATTCAGGCGCAGAAGCTGAAGCCACACTGCTAACCGGCCATGGTCCGTCACCCTTGCATACAGGTGCAATTCCTGAAAAGAATGCAGTTCTGGCACATGAGGGCATCAAAGTTTTTAACTTGGAGTCCCCCATTGTCAAACCCCTGTCAGAATGAGCTTCGTCTACCAAATCATGTTTCTTCTTCAAGTCCTCTTCTTGCTCGGCATTCTCAAGTGAAGAGAGCTGTAGGACGTTGGAGTTAGATGCACTGCTTGGCATATCCTTGGATGTACTTTCTACATTGGTGACAACAGCTTTGGACATCAAAGATGAAGACTCAGCGGTTTGATCCAATTTGTTGTCGCTGTCCAAAACAAGCCTTGCAAGTTGCTCACGTGCCAGATCTTGGACATCCTATTACATAAGATACATAAGTTGCTCACGGCTTCTAGGAACACTAGTACTAAATAAAAATGCTTACCAAATTATCTGGCTCTTCCGAGAGTTCATAGCATTTTTTGAAGAAAGCACTGCAGTTTACCTTGCTGTCGAGAGCCTAATCAAAACCGTTTACCATCAGAAAAGGGAAGCAGTGCCTCACAAAATATAGATAAAATAAACACCACATGAGTCTTAATGGCTTCTCACCTTCGATCCACACACAGGATGTTTTCTTCCATCTGCAACATGAAGAACCCCAGGTTGCTCTGCCAATAATGAAAACCAAATGTTTTTAGCATTATATCATCACCGAAGCAAGTACATCAAATAGAAATAACAAAATGATGTTTTCAGTAGAAAAGTCATGAGGCATAACTGAAAAGGAAATTCCTTTCATAGGTCTCAAGCAATGCTGCATAGGTAATGCAAACATGAACTTCCTGGATAGATGTGATGCAAGAAGAAGAAAAAAGATTTGAATCTGCTAGTATACCAAAAAGAAGATATCTAACCACTTTCAAGAAACTGGCAAGCTCTACTTTCTTCTTCACCTCTTGCACAGAAGCAATGGATCTTGAGGAGTTACTTGGTTCTTTATAGAGTTGCCAAGCATGCAGAGTGGTTTTCTATTTAAAATTGACAAAAGGCAGCCTGAGTAGTGTATCGCCGATATAGATCACTAGGCTTTAAGATCTCAAGATCCTATAAATCATCATCGTAAGGGGTAATAACAAAATGAAAGAACAACTAATCTGTATATAGTCCCCAAAAGATTCACCACCAGGAACATAGCTGGCAAGAGTAATTAGTACTTCAGCGAGAAGAATCACATAAGCATGGACGAGTTCATGATCTGCACACATCTTCTTCTACAGAAAAGATCAGCATTTTCTTCTACGGAAAAGATCAGCAGCAAGCAAGAAGCAAAGAAAGCTCAAAAGCGTACTTGAGAGCTCTAGAACTTGCTCTGGAGTAAGCTTGGCAGAGGACTGAGTGACAACCGTCTTGTAGACACATACCAAAGACTCCTTTGCCACCTCCTCGCTGTCCCGTCCACCAGAGAAACACATTGCCAGAAGAAACACCACATCACGATACCAAACAGAAGAACAAGAACACCGTCCCATGAGGAGCACAACGCGTACAAGAAGCACAAAAATCTTTTTATTCCCCTTGATTGCACTCCATTATCAACGAACACCCCAGATAAGATTGCTCATGATACCATTCGATCAAAAATGGCAAAAGTCACAAGAATAATTCTCTAATCCACTTGACTCCATTCCTATCACAGAACTCTCCGCATAAGTTCGCTCATGTAACTATTCAATCGAGAAGTCAAGAATCACAGAACACTTCGAAGACGAACACTCATCATCCTCGATAACCACCGAATCATGATCTTTCGCCACTCAGTTCATTTCTTTCCTCCCTCTTCAAATCCAACACAAACAGAAACAGCCCACACATTGCAGCGCAGATACCAAAACAACGCATTCCAAACCATAATCGAAACCCCCATCACCAAGAATCGGTTCTCTAAATCCAAGAAATCAATCATTCGAAGAATTCACACCACCAAAACCACAGCATCGATCTAAAGAAAATAATCGAGTAGCATTATACCTTCCAAGAACGGAAGCGAGGATGCGGAGATGGTGCGATTCGGCGCCGTCGCCGCCGTCGAGGGGCTGTTCTGTGTACAAGGTGTACACGGCCGCGGAGGGACTTTGAGGCGCTGATTGGGATGATTCTGCGGTTGTTGGCGGTGGTGGTGATGAAGATGAGGGCGGCCGTGATGATTCGTCGCCGGCGGTGGACGCCATTGTTGTGAAGAGGAAAGTGCTCTGCGAGTTGAGTTGAGTTGATTTGTTGTATTTCGTTTGGGGAGGTGTTTATGTTTATATATAGGGTGCGGTTGGGGTCAAGAAAAGGGCATGTGGTGAATGGAAGCGGCTGACAGCTGATGTGTGAAATGCCTGATTGAATTAGGAAGCTTGGGCCGTCTTTTGATGTCAATCAAAATCAAAGGAAAACGGATATTTTCTACTTCTTAAAAAAGATTATATTTTTTATTAGATAAATATAATGATATAATTTTTGATTGATATGATAGGACGATCAAATAATATTTTCAAAAAAATATTATGAAATATTAATGATAATAAACATTATGTATTATAATATTTGACAATAAAAAATACAAAACATATCATTTAAATAAGTAAGAATTTTTAACTCCATGATCTTAGTTTCACCGAAACTAACAGTGGAACCAAAATGAGATCTCCCAGGCAACCATTTCACCTCCAAAAACAGCATCTGCAAGTCAAAACTTTACTCGTCACCAATTCTAGAGCGATACAGCAATGGCGCTGCTACAGTCAAGTAAAGAAACAAAGAAGCAAACGGGAGATTACAACACGCGAAACTCCTTTCGTTCAGGAACAATTAGCTAAGAAAGTCAAGATACAACAATGGCACGTATAGTCCAAAGACCTATCAATCACAGCCTGTTTCGAAGAAGCCAGTGATCCTTATTCGTGTTCATCATTCCCGAGTATTCACACTGCTGTACGACCAAGTGTATATACAAGAATGAAGCTAGCATTTCATCTCATGACTCGTTCAAATCAGTGGACCTCAATGCGTCACTGGGTACCAACTCCAACATAGTATCATCTGCACTGCTATTCTGAATTCCATAACTGGTGCATTTCTTGCAACTGGTTCAAGTCGGTAAAATACAAAGACTTGAGGTACAGTTTTCTCAGTTTGCCTTCATCTGCTGATCTCTTTAATAAAAGATTGGCCTGTGAAGCGGAGCTCGATTTAGTAGACAATTGACACAGCTTATGCAGTACCCCCTGCAGCTGTTTCCGGAAATCAGCAAATAGTTTAGGACTTCTACTCTCGATATCTTTGGAGCATGAAGATACCGCAAGCCCATCTAAGAGACGATCAAGAGCAGATTCCAGCATCTGAAATGAAAGCAAGTGACTATTAGCATTTTTTAGGTCGGTCAGATAAAAACGATAATACTACAATACTAGGGAAGTAAGCTGCATGATTGCTATCTACATCAAATTGAAACTAAACCTAATTTTTCAAGACGATTCCAACAGGACCTAAGTGCTCCTGATTGCATAGTTCAATATTATTCATTCAAAAGTGGTAAGGTCTTCAAATATTTGAAGTCGCACTTCTCATACACATACACAGATACTCTCACCCCCAAACCACCAGCTCACTGGGATTTCTACATAGTACGCATTCATAGGAAGAAAGGCGTGATATCAGTAGATAACGCTCATATTCATGATGTTAGGGACCACTGTCATGCTCACAAATCAAACAAGGCAAAACAGACGAAAGATAAAAATTATGTTAAGATGGGCCTATTCCGTTGCAACTTACCTTATTATCTGAATGAAAAGAGCTCGAAGGATTGAATGATAAGGTTGACCATGCGACCAAAATTTCCAAGTACTTGTCGGGATAGGCGTCTGCTGAGTAGAACTCAATTGTCTTCTGCCAATATTCTTCAGCTAATTGCTTTGCCTCATTAGCCTTGACCTGTGAGGAGCCAGTTTCCATCTTAGGATCTTCACTGCTTCTGCCCTTTGGATCAATGATATTCCAATAGCAGCCATTTTGATGGCAACCAAGTTGGAAATAAGCATCTGCAGCATCCTGTTTCCCGAGCTCACCCAATGAATCATAGAGAGACAAAGCCTCAGAAACAGCATCCTCTGCAGAAATCTCATGCTGCCTGAGATTGTACTTCTGCTCCTCCGTGAGTTTTCTCTGCTTCGATCCTCCAAAGTCATCGATAAATGCTACAATACCTTCTCTTGACAAAAACATGCCAAGCTTCAAATATGTTTGAGCCAACTGAGTACAGGCACCTTTTCTGACGTCATCAGGTACATCTCCACCATCTTCAACAACAGGTAGCGCTGACTTCGCAGCATGGTAATATCGTAGTGATTCAACATATTCCATAACACGCTCCAGTACTAACAAGCGGGCATCCTTCTTTGGCTGTTTAATATTTGAGACCATTTCCTCTGCCGATACTCGTCTAGCATATCCCAGGTTACAATTTATGATTACAACATTGGTGCAATCAGAGACTTCCTCAAAAACACTGAGAGCACCAAGGAACGCTGCCACAGCTTCAGGGAAGTTCTTATTTTTCAGCTCCCTTCTTCCCAATTCATTCCACACCCATCCTAACTTCATTTTCACTTCTTGTCTATCTTTGAACTCCACATTATTCCTGTAGAAGTCACGACTGGCTTTTTCATAACATAACAAGGACAAGGACACACAATCATCCGTAACAGAACTTCCCCCTTTGTTAGATGAGGAGGATGTGCTACTGCTGGTTCCAAAAGTGTTGCTGATCCTCTTACTCTCATAGTCAGAGATCTCCCAATCCTGTCTCATGGAGTAATCCTTAGCATACACATCTCCGAACAGTGTCCAACTCTTAAACGAGGTTGGGGTAGGTTCATCACGTGAATCCAACTCAAGTGGGATCGCCATGCACTTGCAAAGGGACGAAGCCCAGTTTACAGCTCTCCAAGATTGATCCATCATGCCGCCTTCCTTGTAAGCTTCTTCAAGGGCCATGTAAGATTCTACCAGCAAGAGGGTAAGTTTCCACAGCTCCTGGTTCAGCTTCACTTTCTGAATCCATTCTTTGATGTCGCAAGCTTCAATGCATTCAGTGTTACGACACTTACATACTGAAGAGTCCTTGTTCCGTAATTTTCCCTCCTTACCAATTATCTTGGGTTCAGTTCTGCGCAAATGGAATCTCAGAGAACGAATAGCTTCGGAAACAGCAGAGAATTTTGACCACACATAATTACTGATATCAAATTCAGGAGCAGAAGCCGGAGCTACTCTGCAAACCGCCCATGTTCCGTCATCCTGAAATAAGGGCGCAATTCTTGAAAAGAATGCAGTTCTGACACATGAGGGCATCTGAGTTCTTAACTTGGAGTCCCCCACTGTCAAATCCCTGTCAGAACGAGCTTCGTCTACCAAATCATGTTTCTTCTTCAAGTCCTCTTCTTGCTTCGTATTCTCAAGTGAAGGGAGCTGTAGAACGTTGGAGTTAGATGCACTGCTTGGCATATCCTGGGATTTCATTTCCACATTGGTGACAGCAGCTTTGGACATCAAAGATGAAGACTCAACTGGTTGATCCAATTCGTTGTCGCTATCCAAAACAAGCCTTGCAAGTTGCTCACGTGCCAGGTTTTGGACATCCTATTATAGAAGTTACATAACTTATCAAAATCAGTAACTGTGGATGAAAGACTTCTAGGAGCACAAGTACTGATAAAAATGCTTACCTTGTAATCCGGCACTTCCGAGAGTCCATAGCATTCTGTGAAGAAAGCACTGCATTTTGCCTTGCTGTCGAGAGCCTAATCAAAACCGTGTGCCATCAGAAAAGGGAAGCCAGTGCCTTGCAAAATATAGATAAAATAAACACCACAGGAGTCTTAGTGGCTTCTCGCCTTTGATCCACATACAGGAGGTTTTTGGCCATCTGCAACATGAAGAACCCCAGGTTGCTCTGCCAATAACGAAAAACAGATTATTTTTTTTCAGCATTATATCATCACCGAAGCAAGTACATCAAATAGAAAAAAACAAAATGATGTTTTCAGTAGTAAAGTCACGAAGCATAACTGAAAAGGAAATTCCTTTCATAGGTCTCAACCGATGATACATAGGTTACGCCAACATGAACTCCATGGATATATGTGATGCAAGAAGAAGAAGATATATTTGAATCTGCCAGTATACCAACAAGAAGATATAAAACCACTTTCAAGATACCGGCAAGCTGTACTTTCTTCTTCACCTCTTGCACAGAAGCAATTGATCTTGATGAGTTACTTGGTTCTTTATCGAGTTGGCAAGCATGCAGAGTGGTTTAAAGTCAAAAAAGGTAGCCTGAGTAGCGTATAGCTGAGATAGATGGCTAGGCTTAAGCTCTCGAGATCCAATAAATCATCATCGTAATGGAGGATAACAAAACGGTATACCACAACTAATCTGTATAGAGACCCCAAAAGATTCACCACCAGGAACATAGCTGGCAAGAGTAACCAATAATTCAGCGAGAAGAATCGCATAAACATGGACCAGTTCATTGAGTGACAATAACCCGCACACATTTTCTTCTTCAGAAAAGATCAGCAGCAAGCAAGAAGCAAAGAAAGCTCAAAAGCGTACTTGAGAGCTCTAGAACTTGCTCTGGGGTAACTTTGGCAGAGAACTGAGTGATGACGTAGACATGTACCAAAGACTCCTTTGCCACCTCTTCGCTGTCCCGTCCACCAGAGAAACACATCGCCAGAAGAAACAACACAGCACGATACCAAACAGAAGAACAAGAACACCATCCCATGAGGAGCGCAACACGAGCAAAAAACACAAAAAATCTTTTTACTCCACTTGATTGCACTTCATTATCAAAGAACTCTCCAGATAAGCTCGCTCGTGATGCCATTTGATCAAAAATGGCAAAAGCCACAAGAATAATCCTCTTTTCCACTTGATTGCATTCCATTATCACAGAACTCTCCACATAAGTTCACTTCGCTCACGTTACCATTCGATCGAAAAGTCGAGAATCACAGAACACTTCGAAGATGAATACTCGAGTCATCATCCTCGATAACCATCTAATCACCATCTTTCGCCACAGTTCATTTCTTTCCTCCCTCTTCAAATCCACAGCAAACAGGATGAAGTACATCCGATACAATACTCGAACATCCCGCATATCGCAACACAGACACCACAACAACGCGTTCCAAACCCTAATCGAAACCCTAACTGAAAACCCAACACCAGCAATCGGAACCAAAAATCCAAGAAATCAATCCTCCAAACAATTTATACCAAAACCACCGCATCGATCTAATCTAACGACGAAAAGCGAGTAGGCATTATACCGGCCAAGAACGGAGGAGAGGATACGCAGATGGTGCGATTCAGGGTTGGGGCCGTCGAGGGGCTGCTCTGTGCACAAGGTGTACACGGCGGCGGAGGGACTTGGAAGAGCTGATTGTGACGATTCTGTGGTTGTTCGCGGTGGCGATGAAGATGAAGGCGGTGGCGATGATTCGTCGTCGGCGGTGGACGCCATTGTTGAAGAGAGGAGAGCTCTGCGAGTGCGAGGCGAGGGGAAGTTGTGGTCCGTGTGAGGTTGTTTATATATGAGATGCGGTTGGGGTCAAGAAAAGGGCTAGTTTGAGATTGGTGGGGAATGGTAGTAGTATGAAATATAAGGACACAGATATCCCGTCACAGTCTCAATGATAGGATCTGGGTTTCTAAAGAATACAGTCGTATCTTTGTTGAGAAAGGAATGATGTTTGCTTGTTTTATAACAAATCGGACTTTGACTGTGAAAAATCTAAAATGTTGGTCGACACGATTTTATTGGGACCTGAAGAACACGATCAGAATAACCAAATGAACATAAAATGCTTGTGTCAGCAATATCAACCAATAACTGATTAGAATCATGCTAGCTTAGAAGCATGGATAGCGTAACCGAATTAGCTCCGACTGCTTTCACTGAAAATACTGTTGCATGCACATCAAGTCCAAAAGACGTTTTCAAACTAACACAGCGTAAAAAAATTGGTTGAAGAATGACACATTTAGACCACCTAAACCGAACCACTGAAACCAGCATTGACCCTATTGCATCACTTTCGTTCTAGGATACACACCAAAACTGAATCGCTGTACATAGAAACTAGAATACAACCTCAAGACTCGGTATAACTAATAGATATCCAGATAACAGGAAACCAGCGTATGATATCCAGATAACAACCTTAGAGTGGTATCTGAACAGGTAGCACCACTATAACGATTGTGAACTCCATAAATCGTACATGGCGTGCAACTGGTCGAAGCCTGTAGATTTCAGAGACGTCTTGTAGAGTTCTTTTACTTTGTCAGCAGCAACGGACCTTTTCGATGCCGAGTTGGCGGATGACGCGGACGCCGATGCAGTTGAAGACTGCAACATCTTCAGTAGGACCTTCTGCAGCCGACTCCAGAATTTGGAGTAAATTTCAGGATTGCTGCTCTGAATAGATTCAGAGTGTGAAGAGGCCATGCGTCCATCCAGCAGACAAGTAAGAGCCGATTCAAGCATCTGGAACAAGAGCACATCATTACAAGATAGAATTTAGATTGCTGAATGCGTAGAACAGGTGCAATGACAAAAGCAAACAAGAAAAGAAAAACAAACACAATGCTGAGCTTTTCCAACGAACTTACCGAATTCGAAGGCAAACAGCTTGAAATGTGTAATGATAACGTTGACCTTTCAATCAAAATTGTCAGGTACATAACAGGATGGTGTCAGCGTTGTAAAACTCAAGTTCCCTCTGCCAATTTATTTCAGCCAACAGCCTGGCCTCGATAGACTTCTGCCGGTATCTTTCAGCTAATTGCTTGGATCAGCGCAAAGAGCTGTTATCGTTTCTAGATGTATTACCGCTTTCGCTGTCTGAATCAATAAGCTCTAAACAGCAATCCCTCTGATGGCAAGCAAGTTGAAGATAAGCATATGCAGCTTCCTGTTTTCGCAACTCACCCAATGATTCGTTGAGGGATACTGCCTTCATGATAGCATCATTTGCAGAAATCTTCTGCTTCCTGAGTTTCTTCTTTGTTTTCTTGTCATCAGATTCATGAAACTCCATTTTCCTCTCCTCCAAGGCTCCATAGCCATAAATTTCTGCTACCGTACCTTCTCTTGACAATAGCATGCCAAGCCTTAAATATGTATGAGCTAGTTGGGTATACACTTCATTCCTCACCACGGCTGATATATCGACTCCGCCAACTATCTCAGGCTTAGCAGCATGATAAAACCCAAGTGAACGAACTAGCATAGTCCTTTTTAGCTGCATCCAAAGCTTTCCTGTAAGCATTGTGAAGACCACCGCCAAGCTTCAGATATGCTAGCTCAGAGACCACTTTTTCTGCCAACGCTCTTCTACCATGACCCAAGTTACAGTTTATGAGTACAACGTTGGCAATGTCTGAGACTTCCCTGAATGCATGGATAGCATCAGCAAATGCAATTTCAGCTTCAGTCAAATGCTTCTTTTCCAGCCTGTATCTGCCTCGTTCGTTGCACACCCACCCCCTACCTTTTTTACCATTGCTTGTAGATCTTCGGAGTCCTCATGCATATCACCGAGGGCCTTCCTGGCTTGTTCATAACAGCTTAAGGAAGAGGACAAAATGCTATCCATATCATCATTTACAGGACCTCTGAGAGATACTTAAAGATCCCACCACTTCTGGTTTTTAGTGCCTTCTGGGAAGTAACTCCATGGTTCTCCAAACTGTCATCAGAATTTTTGAAGGCAGTGGAATTTGAAGAACCAGAACTTTCCTAACGACGATTAGCAGCTTCCTTTCATGCTTCATTATGTATATTTTGAGAATATGAAGTCATGGCATTTTTAGTTGAGGGTCTTCTACCATGTCTTCTACTACTATGAGTGAGCGAGTAGTCATCAGCAGAGCTGCTGCTGGCACTGTCACCACTGCTGACCCTATTACTCTGACAGCTGCAGTTTACCAAAGAGCATGTATTGCAGCTTTCATTTTCCTTAACCAGCTTATTCTTGAGCCTCATGAGTTCCTCAACAACTTCAGATGACATTTTTAACTCCCCACCGGAGGCATCCTGGTGCGAATTTGTAGAGGTATCCATACCTTGACGCTTGTAAAACTCAACATATACGTCTCCGACCAATGTCCAAGCCTTAAACCAGAAGAGGTAAAGAGAGGAAAGACACCATCATGAGCATCAAAATCACAAGCACCGCTCTGAACACTTATTTCGGCATCGACCATTGATTGCGCCTTTCTACGTCTAACATTAAGAAGTGTCTCGGAAATTGGGCTGTTAACCGTAGATGAAATAAATTTCATGTTCTCAAGATGTTGTGGCATGGAACCATAAATGGAACAAGCAGTCTCTACAACAAGGCTTGCAGCAGCTGATCATTCTCCTTGTATGCTTCTCCAAGGACCAGATAAGATTCTCCAAGCAAGAGAATAAGTTTCCACAGCTTCTGGTCCAGCTTCACCATTGGAAGCCATTGTTTGATGTCACAAACCTCAATGCATTAGCGTTGCTACATGCACAGAGAGAGAAGCTCATAGATGAGTCAGGTTCACTCCATCATCATCTCTAATCTCAGGGTCAGTTTCCTGAAGCTGGCGCATCCATCTAAGGGACTTAATAGCTTGAGAAACATGATGCACAGCAGCAAGTTTAGAAGCAACTGGATCAGAGATTGTCTCAATTACTGGTGCAGAAGGTGCAGAAGACGCATCCCCGTGGCTCAATGGTGCATCTCCTGATGAAGATTTGATTGTGGAACTGGTGGGAATCAAAGTTCTGACTTTGGATGATTCCATCACCAAATTTCTTGCTATAGATTAGCTAAATATGCCATGATTCTCCTGACCGTCTTGGCCTAGACTTCCATTAGCAGGGGAGGGCGGCCCATGGACATCTAAGTTTGGTATACTACTTAGAGAGTCCAAGGATTCATCGGCAGTACTTGCAGCTTTGGCTTCAAACATCAGAGATGAAGCTTGCACCGTAAGATCCAATTCAGAATCATTGTTCAAGATGAGCCTCACAAATTGCTCATGTGCTAATGCTCGGATAACCTAATAGATTAAAATCAATAACTACGTAAAAGGATTAACCATTTGATGGAATTTTTTAGGCAAAACAGTATTGAGAAAAATGTGTACCATATGGTCTGGCTCTTCCAACAGTTCAAAACATTTTCTGAAGAAATCACTGCATCTTGCCCTCCTACCGGGAGCCTGAATCAAAATCATCCATTGTTGAAAAGCAGTTTCGATGTTATATGGAAAAAAATATTAATATTAAATTTATCACATCACGCACCATAGAAAGAGCGAGCCTGTGGGCGACACGGTAAAGCAGCTTTCCCAGGGATGATAAAGCATCTGCCCTTCCTCTGTAGATAAATGAGGGTAGAGAGCTTGCACAATTATCATAGTTATCAGACTGATGGCTTGCGGGGATTACCGAAATATCAAAAAGTTGAATCACATCTTCTCCAGCACATTTATACAACTGAAAGAGTGCCACACACAAAAAAAAAAAGATGAGGAGGAAAACTGAATAAATCACATACATAACTTTAAAAAGATCAAGGGGAAACAATAGCCAATTGGGATAGGAAGCAAAAATTACCCAATAGGCACCAGGGTCTTGCTTACAATATTCCTGAAGAAATCTCAAAACAGATGGACCATTTTGCTCGACAACATAAGGATGAAAGACCGGTGTGCCATCCTCAGAAATTCCCTTCATGAGAAATATGTCATCTGTTTTCAAAAGCTCATATCCTTGCACTACACCGTTGAGATGATAACATGTAGCCAATTCAGGAACACTAGCCATAACATTGTCCAGCCAAGCCTCAAGCCAGTTCAATGGGGTAACCTGGTATTTTGGGGAAACTATCTTCTTTTAACACCAATAGAAAAGGATACAATCCGTGTAACACAGAAATTAGAAGTGAGTTGCCCATACCTGGTATGAGATATCACATAAGTGCAAGCTTACAGCTAGGTATTTCTCATTGCTGATTAAAAGCAAATCACTGCAAAGAAGCATGCGGAAGTTGTGGAACTGCCAAATCAGAACTCTAAGAAACTCATCACTCCCTCCTCGTCTATAATTATCAGACTCCCTAACAGAACATTTGGGCTTCCTGTCAACTTGAGAAACCTTTTTCACAGGACTTTTCCCCTTCTGTTCTTCGTACCTTCGCAATAGAAACTCTGTTTTTTTTACGTCAGAGTTGTCCATGTTTTGCCCACATACTTCATCGTTAGCCGCATTTGTTTTCATCTGAATATCTGAAGAGGTAAAGGATCTTTCGTGGAACTTGGGAGAATCTGGCAGCATGGAAGACTTTGCTTGACTTTTTGAAGCAGAATGAGATGGGGGACAATCACAAGCCTCCATTCTAACTGAATGGAATGCAAAATTTAAAAAAAGGGAGTGATCAGCACATTTCGTATGGTTCCTTCTCACTAATCTCTCTCCTTCCTCTATTCCAGGTCTGCAATCACATAGAAAATAATTTAAAATATCATGTGGAGCGCTTCAACTATAGCATGATCAAGCCATGTGAAGGGAAAACATACCCAGGATTGAGAACCAACGTGTTACCGATGCGATGCACAGCGATAGATAACTTAGCCTTTGAATAAGGCATCTTGAAAATCTGCTTCAAAATATCAGCTGGAGCAATCACATCCATATCGTCACCATACTAAACGAGACCAGAGACTGCTAATGCTTCCCCTCTTCTTGCAAGATTGGAGGTAGTGGCACTATTATCCCAAGGAGCACCTAATGAACCAGCAAAATCAGTATTTTTATCTTCAATTTCACAGAATTGAGACAAGAATATCAAACTCATAAATGTTAGAGAAGGATAGCACCAGGGAATGCAAAAGGTGAAGAAGAGAAGTGCCCTGGCAGGCGATAAGCAACTGGAATGAGGAAGGGGAGATGCCGGGTGCATTTTAGAACCATTCTTCATTATTAACCAATAAGAATTAGCTAGTTAAAGGACTGAGGTGTTGAGGTAGGCCGTGAGTCGAATGGTTACCCACATCGACCGTGGAAAAAAAAGAGGGACAGTATATATGTGTGGACAACACATAACCAAAAAGGCTTGTAGGTTATGAATGTGCTTAATTCACATATGTATGTTACTTTTGCCCAATTTGGGTGTTGGAGACCACCCCCCCCCCCCCCCCCCCAACACACACACACACACACACACACACAAAATCTCTGCATGAGGCCCTTAGTTTCTAAGTATCGAACAATCAGATAAAGAACATAGAAACAGATATCTAGTATCCATCCAACTTCCATTATCTAGTTCTACAAGCACAAATATTCACTCTTATAACTTAATCAAGCACAACTCACCCACACACCGCAACGTTTGTCGCAAATCAACACTATACAACAACTAAACTAGTAATAAGCATCATGAGCAAAATCATCAATTATCCTAACCTCCATCAGGCTCCGCGCACCTAACAACGCCATGATCATCAACAGGAAGAACCCCGTCCATCCAACTTTCATTATCTAGTTCTACAAGCACAAATATTCACTCTTATAACTTAATCAAGCACAACTCACCCACACACCGCAACGTTTGTCGCAAATCAACACTATACAACAACTAAACTAGTAATAAGCATCATGAGCAAAATCATCAATTATCCTAACCTCCATCAGGCTCCGCGCACCTAACAACGCCATGATCATCAACAGGAAGAACCCCGTCCATCCAACTTTCATTATCTAGTTCTACAAGCACAAATATTCACTCTTATAACTTAATCAAGCACAACTCACCCACACACCGCAACGTTTGCCGCAAATCAACACTATACAACAACTAAACTAGTAACAAGCATCATGAGCAAAATCATCAATTATCCTAACTTCCATCAGGCTCCGCGCACCGAACAACGCCATGATCATCAACAGGAAGAACCCTATCCGTTCCACTCGGAGGCGGCGTATTCAGATCAGTGTCCGTCGGCAACACCCCGTACCTCGGCGCACTAACCCTAACCCCGCAAAAATCGCAAACACACAGTTAAAATCAATCAAAATCCACACCGACCGAAACTCCTTCAACTCCGACTCCATCGAAATCACGAAGAATAACGCGAAAAGGAGAAGCAAAGAAGAGTTACGTCTGCGAGCAAGAGACGAGGGCGGAATTGAAGTCGCTGAACGATTGATCGGTGGAAACCGGTAAGGAGAAGACGGAGAGAAGCCCTCGGCTTCGGCCGCGTCATCTCGAGTCGGCCGACGCATTGGATTTCGCCGCCGACGGCGGCTGAGCTCGTCGTCGGCTTCTCCATGGATGATTGTGTTTGTGATCGAGTATTTTGCTGCTTCTGCTTCCAATGGCTTGGATTCCGTAATTTTTAAGGTTTGCGTTGAGTTGAGTCATGTGTGTACAGTACTGCAGTGTGGAGTATGTTGAAGGCGGTGGTTTGGTGACAGATTTGGCCTGAAGGCGACCACGAAATTGTTGGGTTATATTCCTTCGGTCCTACTGTAATACATTCATTGAATACGTACATATGTATATTTTGATAAATATATAATCACGACTAAATATAATTTATTAAAAATTTATTATAATAATATATATGATTATATAAATTACGCACTTTAATCTAATACATGTTACAGAACGATCAGACATAATTTGATATAAAAACAAAACTTATATTCTTATATACATGATAATATAAAATACATATGTGTTTTATTTTTCTCTAATATGATTGCAAACATTATCAGCTAAAAGCTAAGTAGATGGTGAGCACTATGGCGAACGAAAAAAGAAACTGATTTGATTTGTTTGAAGTAAAACACCTTCCAAGTAAAAAAGAAGAAAAAGGGTCGTAGTCTTTTGGAACCTTAATTCGAAATTGCACGAAGTAATCCGACCTAACTTTTGGTTCATGTACCATTTTCCCTTCCGATGAAATAACTTTAGTATATTTTAATACAATAATATTTGTGAGCTCCGACAGCAGGCAAGTCAAGTCTTTTTTAGTCTGGAAATGTCAAATGTATAGTTCAACAACATTTTTTAATGGAATATTAATTACTGTAGCAGAGTTATCCTAAGCTTGCACAATGATGGTTAGCGTCCTAACCAAACACCGAAGAGAAACCTTCTTTACAAGATCTCGTCTTCCATAAAATCACAATCAGAAGCTCGTTTCATAACATTCCGTTCTTGATACTCCTCAGCGCAAAATAAGCCAATAACCTATACGCCACAAACATAACGACCAAGATCACAACGCTAGCCATCGCATCAATCTGTCCTCCAACGTCTTCCTCCATGAACTTGCACCTCATTGTAGCACGACCCCAATGATTAGAGCACCCAAGCAACGATGAAATTCCCTTACCTCCACCATATTGGACGTAGATGAGAAGTCGGTAACAATAATATGTCGGAGAGACATACTTAATCCACGCCAAGAACCTGGGCATCTGGTGAACATAGAACCCACCGGTTAATACAAATGCCAGCATCGTCACTGTGGCAACGGTTGCTGCTCGCTTGGCATCCATGATGATTGCCCCTATGGCTAGCCCGAGCCCCTGAGCTACGAGGACATAACCGAGCACCACGATTAGGGTCAGTAAGAATGCAACTAGGTCAGGCTTTAAGGTAGTCATCCAGTAGATCATCGTTAGGAAGACCACTGGTAGGATGAGTTCCATAGGCAAGTCTCCAACTATACGAGCCATGAAGTAGGGAGACAAAGAGTACATCCCGGAAGCTCGTTCTTTCAAGAAGATGGCTCTGTCCTGAGGGAAGGCGAAAACAGCACTGAAAGAAGGGAAGACGCCCCAGAAGATGGAGATGAAAAACAGGAGGCCGAGTCGGTCTTGCACATCTAAATACTCGGAGTGCCACCAAATAGCTCCTGCTAGTGTAGCTGCAGAAAGAACTTGGAGAACTCTGAGGGAATCGAATGACTCATGCCTTCGTTCTTTCAGGCTCCGTTGGAGCAGGATGACAAAGTGAGAGAACCAAATGGAGAGGCGGCTGGTTACAGATGGACGTGTTGGCCGGCTGATTCCCACAGCAACCATGTCCATGGTAGTGGTGGATGTCTTGTTCTGGCAGGGTGCTTTAACTTTTGGGACTAAGACATTGTTATAAGAGGAAATGAGGGTTTGCTTCATGTTAAGTTTCTCCTTCTCGCTTGCACTGTCCAGATGATAGACACCTGCATGAATTGGAGTTGGTTAGAGGGATCATGAAAGGCAGATGATGTGAAGAAAAGACAGAAGAAGAAAGGGAACAATCAATCACTTTTGCAGCGGATTTAGCAGAACATATGGCACAATCATCGTTTAAGTCTAATGTATCAGCAGTGTGTGATATCGACTTGGTCCATGTCTTCCTCGGTCTCTCAATAATAATCAAACTAACAATCTTATCTCACTGTACCATACACGAAGAAGAACATAATCCGCATCACCCTAATGGAAAACCACGGACTTGTCAAGGGAGTAATGTGTCATTCCACCATTCATCCAAAGTTATCCACCATATCTTACGGGTTCAATCCTAGAAGAACAGGACCAGGAACGAGAAACAACAATCCACAACCCTTTTTCCCAAAATTTAGCCATGTAGCTAGACTGTTTCTAAAAAGGAAATCCCGAAGGATTTCCCTTTGGTCAACCGAATATCCCGTAAATCTGGAGAACCTTTTAAACCAGCTTTCGCTGACGGGCTCACCACCACAAAGCAGCTTGTCACCGTGCCATGTAGCTAGACTGTTGAGTTTTGAAAAACACGAAACTAGCCAAGTCCATGAATTCAGAGCATAGTTAAGTTTGCAACACCTCATCCAATGATGCATGGTTCACATATATTTGTCGTCTCAAATTTGTCATCTCCTCAAAAGGAGATTGCAAGTTCAACATCTGCAGTTAGAAGAATGCATGGTGACTGAATCGTACAACTTTTGCAGACCTATCCTGATATGGACTGTGTTGGGACTCTTATCCTGATATGGAAAATTATCCAACACAATGCATGTAGACAAATATAAAACAGCACTAACAGACTACCAACAAAGTTCTAATTGAGTGCCTTTTAAGTTTCACAAGTCAGTGTGATGACTTGTTACCAGCAAAAGTTGGTGGGTAGGGTGCGAGTCCACTAAAACGAAACTCCACTCTCGGCCTAATTCAGAAGACTTCAAACTCCATAAGTTTGGATCTTTTCTCAGGAAGGAAATGCCAAGGAATGAGGTGCCAAGGATGTGCAACGTGTGGTGCAAGCTCGACAACACAAACATCACATTTAGACAAGTGCAGAAGATAGAAACGAAGCTGACAACTCCACTTTCAGAAAAAAGTTCACTTATGTGAGAAAAAAAAGTGGTTACGAATTCAAACCAAGCTTTTGTTTATGGATTTAGTAGAGTCACCTATAAGAATTTTGATAGTGGATTAGCTACACGAAGACAAAAATTTGATTGGTTCTAACATGGACACAATTATCTGCAGCATAAGTTGGTGAGGAGCTCTGGTAGCGCCATCTAGTCACCTCTATCCTTAGTTTTCATGCATAAAGCATCAAGGGAATGTTCACCTAAAAATTCCCTATCCTGTAACTCGCATTGCTCCTCGACAACTCAATACCCGTGTCAGATTTTCTCACCATGAAACTTTGCACAAGTAGATAATGAACCTGATGTTGCACCAGATCAATATTCAGTTCAGCAATTGACAGCATCAAGTAACTAAATCCTAAAGCATATACCCACCGAAAAAATTAAAAAGGAGCCTTACAACAAACGTTCGAATTCAGACAAAGACACAACCAAGTCACCAAACCGTCATAAAACTATAATTTGTGGATCACACGAAAGAACTTCCAAGCCATAGAAAGGACAGGCCAGCAAGACAAGCACCATAATCTTTCGCATATGCTTTGTGCTTATTGCCAGTTTCGCATAATCGTGTTCCTACTTCCTAGAACTATCATACAAAAGCGTATTGAATTTGGCTAGGGTCCTAGTCAATCATGCATAACAACAATAACTCTTGGGACCGAATGTTTGTCATGTGCAAGCTGATAAAGTGTAAACCGAAGTGACAGGAATTCGTCTTATTCGGAGAACAAAAAGATTCAAAGAAACATGGAACACATGCGATGCAACAGCTCTACACATATGGTAATCGTCCTGCTTGACGTATCAGTTTTCCAGCAGGATAGCATAAGAGAACCAACTAAAGTTGATTTGAAAAGTGAGTGATGTAACAAAAGCAAAGGGATTTCCCATAACGGCTCAAAAAGATGGTTACGATAAGCTCCTGCCAATAAACTTTTACACTTTCGGCATCATCTAGGATTAAAGGGATTTGCGTCATGGTTACACAAAGTTCAGTTCATCCCACCCAATTAACAAATGACCTAGTGCGGGTTAGACTTGGACTCAACTGATTATCACAATGACTCTGTTTTATGTTATATTATGCTACATGAGTAAATATCTCTGTTATTCCTAAAGATATTAGTTTTTGTAGGGTTATAAGTAAAAATAAAGTTACCATGTTGTCTAGTTTTTTCTGCATGTTCCGAGCATGAAAAAAGCATATGGAAGTGCCACCTATATGGAAAAAAGAAACTCGGAATATTTGCATCACAAACAGTACTTTAACACTAATCATACTTTATAACTTTGGTTTAAAATCAATTTAGAATGGTCTACTTTTTCGCCACCATTCCTGATACATTTCTACTTCTGAAAAAAAAAAACCAAGTCTTTTAAATAAGAGGCTGACATAACTTTTCATTCGAATATTCATTTTGTCTATAATGGATTCGAACTAAAGTTACAAAGATATGGCTGTGTGGTTTAAACAGAAAAGTGATCGCCTCTCCATGACCTAATCCAAAACCAATTCGCAACCGTCCGATTTGTCATCTCTATGACCTCTTCTATCTTACTACACCTCTTGTTCTTTTTATTTGTAATCGGATCCCATTTTGATGGGAGCATTAGACGGCTGTTGTTGGATCACCTCTCATAATATCTTACTACAACCATCTAAGTTTTCATCTACTGTCTATATCGACTATTTGTAACACAACAATACCACTGCACTCATCTAGATCAGCTATGTGCAACGTAACACTGTCATTACAATCATCAGCTGCTATAATTGTATCATTGTCATTGACATAACCATCAACTCATCTATACTTGCAATCACGTGAAACAAAGCACTCGAACAAAACCAATGATCATACATTTATATTAAACAACCACCACCATAATTCAGAAAGAAGAGAAGAGAAAGTGTTAGTATTACCGTTCGCGAGATCGAGCAAAAACTCCGCCGGATTGATCCAAAACGCCGGCGACAACCCCAAACCCTCGAAATACCCGACCGCCTCGCTCCCCTTCCCGTAAAACACCCCTCGCCCCTCGCTCATCACCAAGACGCTCCCAAAAACCCTAAACACTCTACAACTCGGCTGATGCACCGACATCACGATCGTCTTCTTCCCCTTCCTCGCTATTCTCTCCAACACCTCTACAATCCTCATCGCCGCCGTCGAATCGAGCCCTGACGTCGGCTCATCAAGCACCAGAATCGCCGGATCCGCGATCACCTCTTGCGCGATGCTCGTCCGCCTCCGCTCCCCGCCGGATACGGCGGCGATGGAGGTGTCAGCGCATTTGGACAGGCCGAGATCAGAGATCACGGCGTCGACGGCGGCAAGGGGAGCGCGGCGGAGGCGGGCGGCGAAAGCTAGGGTTTCGCGGACCGTTAGGTGTTGATAGAGGACATCGTCTTGGCGGACGAACCCGGTCCGAAATTGAACCGGATGGATGACGTCATTGTTTTGTGGGGTGAAGAGGAGGGATCCGGTGAGGGAGGGAGCGGGGAGGCGGCCGGCGAGGGCGTTGAGGAGCGTTGATTTGCCGCTGCCTGATGGGCCAAGGACGGCTAGGATTTCTCCTGGGTGGGCGATGCCCGTGACGCCGTTGATTATGGTGCGTGATGATGTCGTGGCCGTTGAGGTGGTGGTGGGGCCCGGGAAGATGAGGTGGCGGAGATTTTTGGTGCTGGTGGTGTCTTGTTTTGTCGTGTAGGTGATGTCGATGAACTGCGAATGATAAGAAAGCGACGTCGTTTTAGCCTTCAGGGGGAAACGATGGGGATAATTGTTGGGCCAATGTTGCAAAAGATGGAGGAAAAAGACAATGGCATACCCAACGGAAAAATCATGTACGGGACTATAAAATAAAGTCAATTAACGAAATAACAACTCATCATCATAACTTGATGATTGATATTCCAATCTCATAATCCAATCTACGTTATACCGGTTTCGGCATCATATTATGTATGAATAAGGTGTTGTGTTTGTTGGAACTTGGAACTCACCGTGAGAGTGATAGGATAGCAAGGAGACAGCAACAGAGACGGCAAGCAAGCAACCACGGATTGATCTTCAACGTCGGCATTGGATGACTCCGCATTCACTAAAGCCATGCTTCGATGTTGTTTCTGCTTGATCTGTTCATCAGTACAAGAACATATTAGAGCGGTGCGCATCGTGAGAGCTCAAAGTGCCAGAATATAATATGGATACAAATGAGTTCATCAGGAAATACGAAAAATGACGAAAAGCTTGATATTGATACGAGCTAGATAGCTAGCGCTGTATACATGATAGCAGAATCATGTTACTCATATAGAGAGCGTCAAGCAGAAGAGAAGTGTACGTACGTAGCTGTGATTCTTGCAGCTTATAGTTGAAGGAGAAGGGAAGAAAGTCTTGGAAGATATTTATACGAAGGGAAGGGAGAAGAACAGAGGAGGAGGAGGACGAGGAGGAGAAGCAGAAGGTGATGATACTTATAGGATGAGGAAGGTGGGGAAGGTGGAGCTACGATGACCTCCACGTTACATATATGCACCGTGGCGCACTGCACAGAAGCACGTGGCGCTTAGGCTTTGGTGGAAGGTTGATATTTTGTCGAATAGTTTTCACAACATTCTATTTGAAAAACATATCTTATAAATGATCATCCAATGAAAACTGTTCTTTGTGAGTGATCGATTCTTCGTCAAAAGAAATTTCAAATCATATTATCTATTAGTTAGTCTATGGAAGACAAGATATGAAGAAGTGGAATTTTAAAATAAGTATGCTGCATGGCTCATATCGTGGTGTTTTTCTTAGTTTAAAACAGTAAAAGCTGGAGAGCACTAGCGAGAGAAAAGAAAAAAAAGTCAGAAGAGGAAGTGTGGGGATAAGTGAGCCATGGAGCTGAAAATGAGATGGAGCAGAATTTGACTCGTCCACTTTTTCAACTGAATGAGTTGTTTTCATTTGATGATTTCTGCTATTTTGATAATCGGAGAAGCAATGGAGTCGAGTAGGAGCAGTGCATTCATGCCCAGGAAACAAGGGGGCCGTTTTCTAGGCGAACAACGCAAGCCACCTGCGATATTTGTTTCTGTGAGCTGGGATTTCGTTGCAGCTAACAGTGATCAACTTGATGCTGAACGTATCGAGAACTTAGGATACTGCCTGGATTTATGATTACTTTGTAAAGTTACGTTCAATATCGGAATGATGTTGCAGGGATTCAAACGAGACGAACAATGGAGAATTGAAACTGATATCGGAATGGATATGTTTAGAAAAAAGATTTTTACGATTTTTAGGGGCAGAATCCTATTAGAATTAGATTCACAACAACTGTATCATACCGATCTCATAGAGATGTTTGTACTTTCAGCTTACGAAGCCTAGACCACAACACCTCTCTTCGTAATTAAGTTGTGTAAGGAAAAAAAAAAAAAAATGTTCTCGGCTCATAAGTCCTCGGAGTTGTTCAAGCATGGTGACCATGTATCGACTTCAAACGTATTTAAAGGATCACTTATCCGCAGGTCTGGGATGGACGATGAAATGTAGTTGGAACGATCGATGATCAAGAGGGTCCATGATAAACTTGTTTGATTAGAATTTCCCAGAACCATTACGTTGAAGATTTTCAGGGACCATTTATCCTGTACATCTATAGCCCATATCCATTTCGACTTCACCATATCCTGCGCTGCGTCAATACCATTGATGGCCACTTTGCTTCAAACCAACTGATTTTCCTGCTCCATTCTGCTCAAGTCAGAGATATCACGAATCTGCGGGCGCTTACATGATTTGTTCGATGTGGCTCAGCACAGAGTTTTGACGATGAAGTACAATGTCAGCTGTTTTTCGCTTCCTGATCATGGCATCACAAGAAATGAGAAGTTCGTGCAATCGAATTCTCCCTCAATGCTACAAACATCATGCTACGAGCATATTCCAAGGAACCTAAAAGCTTCGGTGGCAAAAGAAACACTGGTAATAACCACGATACAAGGACAGAAAATGCTTTACAGTAGCTCGTAAGCAGTAAATGTGTGGCCGCTGCTGCCAAGGGATTATCCATCCCGTAAAACCTCAAGTTAACACTCAATCTTCCTTATCACCAGATCTATGTACTTCCTCAGCCTCTTGCTTTGATGACGAGCTACTAGAGGCAATAATATTCCTTGGTTCGCGACGACTGACTCTTGAAGAATCATCATCAACATTGCCAATAGTTAGGATCAACACTAGAACTGCGATGAGAAAAATGACAATAAACACCAGTTTAAAGCCGACTAGGGAATTGACGAAGGAAAGGAAAGATGGGCCCGTGATCTTCTTCGCCTCTGTCTTTCCCTCTCTGTATCCAGCCAGGAAATGTGTGATTTGAGTCCCTTGATCCTCGTCCTCAATGCTTTCAGAACCAATAACCTGAAAAGACACAGGAAGTTGATAACTAATAACAACGCTGCCCAATTGCGAGTTACTCTCCTGAGCCAAACTCGAAGAAATAGTGGGTGAGCTAAACATCCTACATTCCTACGCTTCTTGGATAAGTGTAACTGAGTAACAAATGGTACACAGAGTTATAAGACTATTTCATAGGACTGCAGCTATGATCTCATAAGCTGAACAAGACAAGCACTAAAATCAGATATGCCAACCCAGAAACCGAAAATGACACCAGGTACTAAAGGCTTTCGAATCAACTTCACCATTGTTGAAAGCCAAAATTTCACTAAAATATGATGATGGCTCCTAGTGAGAATTATATTGAATTAAAAAGCATCAACAAATACAAGGGGAATCACTTACAGTGAAGTACTCCTCGTTTCCATCCCAAACCAACATTTTCGGTAGTTTAGACTTCCTGCTGATGTCAAAAGTCTCAAGAAAATCCTCCCGTTGTTTGAATCCTGCATAAGCAAACACGAAATCCCGATTTGCAGATGCCCCTGCCTTCAATAGTTTTATTAGTTCCCTCGACTTTCCATCGTCCTCATCCTCGACAATGGTAAGCACAATTTTCCTCTCATCATCTTTCAGCAACTTCAGTGTCTCCGAGTTTATTGGCACACATAAAGGTAACAGATTTTGCTTTATGAAAGTCTCCAAAAACTCATCTGCAAATTTAAACCAAAAAAAGTCAAACATCATTGGGGTATGAATCAATCAGAAAAATCACATATGAAAGAACCATTTAAGAACAATTTTCTAAGCAACATAGATGCAGTCATGTGATGGCATCCATGTTAATGTGGTGAATCAAGCCTGTGACCAGATTTTCGGGATGTAGCAGCGATAGCAGATACACAAATTTTGCAAATGTCAAATATGGGAAAAGATCAAGCAAGTCATCGTTAATACATGCATCACGTTGTGTTCTAAGCACCAGCTGAAATGACAAAAGTTTACTAGTTGGGAAACACACCATCAAACGGGCCATAGAAAGTGCTCCTTTCATGATAATTTGGATGAAGAGCCACCAAAGCAGGAACCTTGTCGAAGTCATGTAATTCCATAATGCTATCAGAAAAATCCTTTGCCACAGCAAACCATGCCTTCTTCTTATATTTGACGCCTAGCTTGGATATGACAGACTCGTCCATGCCAAAGCCAATATAGATAGGGAAAAAGGTCCCAGCATCATTGATAAACGCACTGATGGCAGTGTCTGAGTCGAGAACGGCTACATCTGGAGCAACAAACTTCTTCAAGAAACGTATAAGTATTTCAGCCTTCCTCGGCCCGTAATACTCCGTGGGAACACCATGCATAAATATCTCAAGTGTTGGAAAACCACTGCACCACAAAAGATAGATAATTGACATTATCTCCGCGCTATTACAGTTTTTCTAAAATGAACATAGAAGCTAAGCAGCAGAGAATTCGAACAAAACGCATAGGAAATCCCATTGCTGAACAGTAAGAAATTTCAACGACAAATGTATAGCACAGAAAATAGTAGGCAATGAAATTCATACTCGATCTCATATTTACTTGAAATGCGTCTATACTTGTCTGCATCGATCTTTGCGATAACTACGGGCTCTTTCAATCCAGCTAGAACAGGAGCTGCTGCATCTAACTGCATTTTGTTATAGAAGATTCAATTTCTCCTCAAGATATTATTTTCACAAGCAGATGCAAAACATGTACGTGATAATCTTACACTGATGGTAACATAATTACATAAATACCCACACAATTCAACAAGGAATCAGAAACCAGACGAAGCATAAGTAGCTAAAGATTGCGGCATACAAGAACACCGATGACGACGGACTAAGACTTCGAGTAGATACATGTGATAAAACGACACATTTATCTATACTTGCTTATGTGAAGTATTAATTAGGCACTAGAAACTCCAAGAACACTTAGCACAACACTTTCTTACAGTAATCATCCGCAATTATAGTTTCTTTCTTCCCATCCCAATCTATTAGAAAAACAATCAATATCCTCAGTCATTGCTTGCCATTCTCAAGACCAATTCGCACACAACAATTGCTACGAAAACGACGATGCAGACAATTCAAACCTTTTCAAAATCCAAATCCTAAACGCATAAAGCAACATCGTAGATTAGCAAATCGAGCAATCGATATGAACAGCAAGAGGGCAATCTCACAATCGCCAAATCCCCCTAAATCAACAAGGAAGCAAAAGAGATAACAACTACGACGATGAAAACAGATCAATAGAGTGAAACCGGACCTCGGGAGCGAGGCGCTTGCAGTGGCCACACCACGGCGCGTAGAAATCGACGAGAACATAATCAAACGAAGAGATCGCGGAATCGAAGTTCGACTCGTCGAGCTCTATCACTTTCCCGTCGACGACGAACTGCTCCGTCCCCGCCGCCGCCGCCGCCGCAGAGATCGGCGCCGAGGTGGAGAGGAGATCGAGGACGAGGATTGTTGAGAGGAAGAGAAGCGGCGCGGAAACTGAGAAGCGCATCGTCGACGATAACCGGCGGCAGTAAAGAGCTCGGAAGGTAACTGGAAATGAAGATTTGATAATAGGGACTTGATTTTCAACGAATTGTGAGATAGTTTAGGATGTACTAGATGTTCCTAATTTGTATTGTTGAAGCATAATATTGAAGAAAAAAATAAGATTAGAATTAAGATTATCCTATATTATTGAAACTCATCACTTGTTAAATGCAAAAGATTGAAATCATTAGATGTGCTATTAATGGAGCAGGTGACCGAAGAAATTGGTTAACCTAACCGACTTCCCTGCGTTTCTATTCTGATCTTAGGTGGCGAAATCAGAAAGATAAAATGAGTTTGTATAGTATCTTTTGGACTTTTGTACCGTGGATTTGGATATGGGCATTATGGATGGATTAGGAGCTGCATCAGATGGAGATGATAATTAGGATTAGTTTCAAAAACAACGATCAGATGTATCAATTATGGACATATTATAGGAAAAACGGGATACATTCGTCCCTTTTAATTGAGTCAATGTGTGTTTCCAAGATTCAGAATATCCATGGGCAAGTCGAGAAACATGGTACACGGTATCTCCTTGATATACCGAATGTAGGAGCAACCACGAAAGAGGAAGCGAGAAAGCGAGGAGAAACGAAGCTGTTGAGAAAGGAACGATAAAATTTAGTGCGACAGGTTCAGCTCATCTCCATGCACGAACTCTGTCCTGTAAGAACCAAGATAGTGTTTGGATTGCTTAGAATGGAACTAAGGTTATAATAAAATGGATTGATTTAGTTTATGTATAATTGTTTGATTGATTATATTAATATGAAATAAAAATAATTTATTTTTAAAAAGATTTTTTTAAACTAAATTACGTCAAATAAAAAAACATATTAAGATTCAATCTAAAAAAACATAAATCTCATGATGAAAAAAAATATATTTTAATAGGTTTTTTTTTGTGACAAAAATAGAATTTGTCTTCTTCAACCTGTGGTCCACAGCCTATGGACAATGGAGAAGCCTGGCACATCCATGAAATTATCTTGTGCTTCTCGCAAATTAAGGTTTCTTGATGAATTTCGTCCCAAATCTTCAACTTTTGTGTGCAATCGTTGTACTAATTCTAATATGCACGATTTTAATTTGCCAAGATTTTCGGAAAATTTTCGATTCTTCCTATTGGTTTAATTGCGAATGAGCTTTGTTGGCTCGATATTTTTTTGGATCGATTCCGTTAGAGTTCGGAATAGCCGAATATTAGGGTGTACAGACGGAATCAAAAATCGCATTTTGTCAGGAATGGGATTCCGGATGAATACCAGATTCCGATCCATGAGGAAACCAACCACACTTTTGATCATTCAAACGCAATCAGCCAATCCTTTCCTGCTCCCATTCCTTGATTCCAAACGGTGCCTAATTGTATCTTGATACTAGAATCTTCACAATGTAAGAACCACTTCAGGGTAGCATGAAATAGTCCTTGGACCAGATTTAACACAAAGAGACAAAGGAGAAGATCAGCAATAAGAATGTCATACAGTATATGATTCTGTATAACAGAATGTATCTTCAGTCTTCACACAAGGACAAGCCTACAATATTCTACGTGTTCGGCTTCGTCTACAGTTAACTATCCCGCCAATGTACAAAGGAAAGAAAAATTAACTCCCAAAATTGTAGAGGGAACACCATGAATAAGCCAACTGATCACGAAGATTTCGCATTTCTCCCTCCCATTCTACTAACAGCTTCACAGAGCCGACACGGCAAAGTGTCAAGGCTAGCAGCGCGGGTCTTGCCATAATCACCAAGAACGCCGCACCTTCTCCAAGCATGGTACTCGGCATAGGCAACAGGGTCATTAGCAAGCGATTTTACGTAAGATGCAAGCTCATCCAAGGAACTGAACTTACTTCCATCTATAATCGAATGTGGAGGTACAAAGTCCAATACATTGGGAGCACCAAAGTATATGGGAACTGCACCGACGTCTAGGGCATAGAATAACTTCTCCGTGACATAACTCTCTGTCTTGGTGTTCTCGATAGCGAGGACGAACTTGTAGTGAGACATGGCGCAATGTAAGTGGTCCCACCATTTGGGAGCTGAGTCATCACTATTAGTGCATTTTGGATACATAGAGAGTGCCATGTCAAGTCCGCCAACATTGTTCAAGCACTTCCCAAATGAGTGATGCGGGAGCAGACGAAGCAGCCTGTTTGCAAGATCGTTTCTTTTGGCTAGGCATCTTGACGAGGACCAATACACAAGAATATCCTGCAAATGTGAAGATCATAAAACTCTGTGATCATTTTCATAGAGTATACAGAACAACAATACAACAGCCCAACGAGAGAATGGAAACAACGCTCACATTGTTTTTACGAGGTGATACGTAATAATTTCGATTATTGTGAAAAAGTGCTCCTGCATAAGTGGTCTGCACATCATCTCCGGCATGATAGCTAATGAAAATATCCTCTAGTCCAGACCGTCTCCTACCAGCTTCAAGATCCATGTATACACGAAGTGGATCTCCAACACGCCTCTGAAACATGGCAAACAATCCATGATAAGAATTCGATTTCAACAAACGAAAAATCTCATCAATACCAAATTTCTTCACAATTTGTTTGAATCACCAAATGTTTCTTTAACTTCCTATACGTAGTTTCTTTCTCACAATTTTTTAAGTATTTCTAGTTAAAATTGAAAAAACCAAAGGTGCAGCATCAGAATAATTTGTCATGAATCAATTTAATCTCTAACATGACCTGGGCAGTCCTATTCTCCTACTCCTCCATCATCTGACTATCTACATTCTACGATCTTCACACCATCATGGGAAACTGCATAACATTCTTTATCATGGTTGCTTCCTAGCTTTTTCTATCAAAGCAAATTCTCGATTACATTAGCACAAAACTAGGGTTTAGCAAGCACCATCAACATTATAGCACCTCAGCATAAAAGGATGACTAAAAAAACCCCGGAAAAAGCACCACAGTTTTGCTAAGACCGATAGAACGGTTCTAGAAAAACTAGTTCACACTTTTACAGGCAATACGCCAATAAGCACAATGCAAGCCTCAGCACCAGGTCAGAATCCATTCCATGGAAAAATTCTAGTGTTTATCGTAACAACATAGCTGCAACATGCAGTTTCAAAGCTAAAATCTCTAACTGATGCTCTATTGTACATCACACATTCACACTCACATTCTTCACATCACTATTAAATACTACTATTCGCTTAGCCAAGCATCACATTTCAAAGCCACAAATCACACCGTGAAGTGCAATGTAGCTTTCTTATAACACCATACCATCAAAAGCATCCTCAAATTACCTTAGACACACACAAAACTTCCTTGATTTCATATCATACCACTCAAACCCTAACCAGAACATCCTTGCTAGAGTGCTAGATCGATATCACACTCTAGCAAACTAAAATCTGATCCTCATAATTCATATATTCAAATCAGCATTCATCGAAACCATACCCTTGATGGCGGAGTCGTGGTCTCGAACACCAACGCATCAGGATCGCCCCCCAAAACCGGCGATTTCGTCCACAAACAGCCCAACCCACATCGACACTGATACAAATTATCCAAGTTATCGGGAACCCACGTCCAGCCTTTCACCAAAACCCTTACAAACCCCATCTTCAACTCCCCACACCCTATCCCCACCTCCCCTTCACCCCCCTGCACCGACCCATTCGTCCCATTCCTCCCCAAATCCTTCCACTTCTCCCTAAAATGACCGCAACCCACTTGAGCATCCCATTTCTTGAACGCATCCAACAGGTCAGTAAACGGGTCGGGACCCGAATTGAGTCGGGTTGTGGGTGGGAGTGATGGGGTTACGTGTGGGAATTGGATGAAGCCGGCGAGGAGGAGGAGGAGGAGTGATGTGGTGATCATTGCTGAGATTGTTACTGTGCTTAAGGGTTTTGCGAGCATGGCGAGATCGATTCGGGTCGCGGATCGCCGGTCACGGGTCGGAGCGAGATTTGCGGGAGGGAGAAGGAAAGATCTGGGCAGCGGAGAAAATTAGGATTTTGCCTTTTTTTGATAATGTTTTGTAAGTAAAAAAATTACTTGATTGGTCGTATTTAAATTATAATATTATTTTATATTGATAATAAATTATTTATATTATAAATTATTTTGTTTGTTGATTAAATATTATGTTATTTTAAATTATAATAAAATATTAAATATAATTTAAGTTATGTATTATAATCTTATGTTAATGACGTAATTTTTTTATTTCGTTAGGATAAATAATGAAACTTCTTAAAATACACGTTGAATAATACAATGATAATATAATGTTATTGTTTGAGTAAAAACAAAGAGGTTATTCGTTTACAGAGTTCTTGGGTTGTTTGTCTTAGTGTAAACTCACATGATGAAAAGAATTGAATTGGATTTCTTCACAATTTATTCACATTCATCTGATTAAAAATATAAAAAAGGTAATTTACCAAGGTGTTTTGGAATCTTATTTATCAATAGACGATACTGTTTTTTATTTATTTACAATTCTTTTCGTTTTATAATATAGACAATAGAGAATCACGTAAGTCAAAAAGTTCACGATGTCACGAATGATTTGCAGGATGATTAAACGATGTTTATTGCAAATTTATCATGAAACATCAAGATATTAAACGGTACAAATTATAATCCTGAATCGAAATAAAATTCATACCATATTGAAATGCGTAATGATGGACAAATTACTCAAACTATATATTTTTAAGAAATAATTACAAAAATATACACACGAAAAAATTATTCAAAAAAATTATAATTCAATCAACTAATTCCTTTCTAATCTTTCTCGCTCTCATCCAATCACCCCTGTACTACCAACTTCTCTGCGGCCACCGCCTCCTATTCATCTGTCCTTACATTTCCCCCAAAACTATCATCCTCCTCATCTCGACCATAATCATTGTAATACCCGAAAATTTATTTTTTTAAAATAAGTATAAAATATACGTATGGTATGCATATTTGAATAATACGCGCATAAATATGTTATGTAACGAACGTTACGAATCTAAAAAAGTCGCGCTTAAGGGTTGTAAGCAATCCGACACCAGCCCTGTGACAGCCTAGACAATGCCTCGATGATAGGCCCGACAGTCCGATGCGGCCCAGAAGCCCGACAACAATCTCATCCCGTTTCGTCGTTTTACTTATTTCGCGAGTAAAGAAATACACACCGAGGAGGTAACTTAGTCCCCCGCTCTCGCCCTCGCTTTATGGCTGTGTGTTTGTGTGTTATGGTTGCGTGCATATGTGTTTTAAGGCCATGTGTAACGTCCCGCACGCTTAACTGCGGAGTTCTATAGTGATGGGTTACCGAAAAGGAAAGTGCACCTTCTTGGTATAGATAGTACTATCAAATCATTTAAGCGGATCCTTACATACACCCCACTTCAAGAACGCAACGTCCTCGTTGCGACTTCAAGCACGATACACAAACCCCAGAACCTTTCCCCGCTAGACGGCTAACCTGGGACCACGAATCCAGCACGCGGTCGCAGGGTTGCTCTAATACCACTCCGTAACGTCCCGGCCAATCCTCATTACCGGGTTCGTTACCAAGAAACACTTTCCGTTTTTTCAGACTCAGGACTGATCCCACAGATCAACAGTAGTTCTTTCAGTATGCTTTGTCCTCATTTGCACACACCCTGAGAAACTTCCCTGAAGATCACCCATCACAGCATTACTCCACGTTGAGCACGTTTAATTGCGGAGTTCTGTAGTGATGAGCTACCGAAAAAGAAGGTACACTTTGTTGATATAGGTAGTACTATCAAATGATTTAAGTGGGTCCTTACACCATGTATGTGAGTGTTGTTGCTTGATGGTGAGGGTTTTGTGTGGCTATGGTATGTGTTATGTGTGTGCGATTTCATGATGTTGGGTATTTGTGCGATCTCGTGATGTTATGTGTTTGTGCACAGGATGATGTGCTGCGACTTGGTTTTGGGTGTGATGCACATAGATGTGTGCAGGGGTATGTTTGTTATGGAAGTGTATGATCATGACGAGGAGAAGAGTTTGGTTATGGGCGTTTAAGGTGTGTTGTAAATGTGTGTGACATTGGCTGCGCATAAGGAAGTTTAAGGAGCGTTATGAATGTGTGCGTTCATGTGTGTTAGGGTGACATTGAGCGCAAGACATATGTACATGTAGCTCCGGCTCGTTGAGGTAGCCGAGGAAGGACTTTATATTTTAAAATTTTATATATTTTGAATTATTATTTTTTGTTTATTTTTTTGGAATTATTTTCAATTTTTTATGATTTTGGGTAAATCATTCTAGTATGATTATTGTGTAATATTGTCCATATTATAAAACAGAAAAAATAATAAACATCTATTGATGTTTTATTTTAAATTCTTTACCTATTATAAAATACTCCTAGTAGTCTTTTTGTGACAATAGAAACAATCACAACATATATTTTTGTTTTGGTTTCAAAAAAAATTTCAACCTGTCAAAAAAACTAATATATGTGATGATGCTTTTCACTACCGAATCATTTTTTGTGATGGGTCTTTGACCAAGATAAAAATGAAGACGAAGATGGAGAGGTCAGGTCACTGTTTTCATGACTAATTTGGTGGGGTGGGGTAATCAGTTGCACAACGATGTACTAATAATCATTGTACACACCGTATTTAAGATATTATCTTCATTCCAAAAATAATTATATTATTTTATTATTTTGATTCGTCATAAATTATTTATAATTTTTTTATTTTTATAAAGTATTATGTGATTATGAATTAAAAAAATAAGAAGAGAAAAATTATGTGATTGAGAATTATAAATAAATAAATAAATAAATCTAAATTTACGTACATGAAATAAATGTTTTAATTATAATGAGACGAGAGAAATATATATTAGTGGAACTTTTATAAATAATTTGGATGTTTAGTAGAACTATTTTTTCTCCTATTTAAAGTCTTCTATATTTTTTTCTCATGTACTCCCTCCGTTTCATATTAATCTTACTGTTTTTCTATTTGATCAATCTAAAAAAATATAATATCTTTTTTGTAATCTTTTAACATAAAAAAAACTCAAATCAATCTCATATGATAGAGTACACTCATTATCTCCTCTTATTAGTGCCACAGTAACCCCATTATCAATAAAAAAATTATTTGTTCATCAAAATCCACACAAATTCAACATTGATATAAATTCTTATATCGTATCAAAAAGTTCTAATAATTATGAGAGGGACAGTAAATCTTATTTGACATGAGATATACTACCTACGTCCCATTCAAATTATAACGATTTGATTCGACACAATAATTTATATATATGTTAAATTAATAAGTTATGATAATTTTATTATTGTGAATGTGTGAGATAAATGAATGAGGAAAAGAAGAAATAAAAATAGTGATGGGTGGGTTGATATAATATAAAATATGGATAAATTGATATTTTTATATAAAAAATTAATAAATCAATAAATATTATTATTTAAATAAAATAATTTAAAAAATATTATAATTTAAATTAGAACCAGAGAAAATACTCTACAGGAGCTTGTGTGGTTGGGATTGTGATGTTGTTCCTTTTTGAAATTTTGTTATTGGTTTCTACGTGAATCTGTCAATGATGAAGATACGACTACCATAATATTGCTAAATTCTGTACGCTTAACGTAACGCGTTAGTGATTCTTAGAGTATTCACAATCGTGAGATTCAAACTAAATTGATTTGATTGAATTTTGAAGAGTGAAATAAATCTAAATTGTGTGGATCTTGTATATTTGAATTTGAAATGGTTCTGCTACGAATTTCGAATCATTAAATTATAGGGTGTGCAGAACAATTTGAGAAGTGAAGTGTTCTCCGGTCTCCCTTGATTTGTTTAAAATAAATATTGAAAATTTATTTGCCACCCAAAAAGGAGTCCGCGTCAATTATGGTGCGGATGAGTGATGTTTTTATTTAAATCTGTAATTTATTCCTTATTAATTTTCGTTTATTCTTAAAAAAAAAAAAATTTAAACGACAATTTTTTCTGTATGATGAGTGAGAAACGAATCATATTGAACTTCATTTATATACTAAGTTTTTTATATTATTGCAAAATTTAAGATCATGACAATTGTCACGATGGGGAACATCGATTAACTACATTACTGTTATGTGGATCGAAAGAAGTTCTATTGTTGACTACACACACCAAAAGAATCCATCACCAGATGCTTACACGCAAACGAAAATTGGGCTTGGGCTCAAAACATTCAGTATTTCTTTTCTTGGTTTAGTTTTTCTCGATCAGATTGTACAACTGAATAGTGCATATGGAGATGCATCATTCATATAATGTGTGTTGACCCAATTTTTCAGCTCTTTATCTTCCGTATTCATTGGAGAGGCACACAGTTCTATGCAATCCACGTCAACCTAGCTGGGCTATAGGCCTATAATATTGACTACAAATGCACCGATCGATGAATGCATTTGCGAGCTACTTATCTTGTTAATCTCGAGCTTTGACTTGAAGTTAAACTTTCATACATAATCTGAACGACAAATTGTGATCGAAATGAGAATTAGGTAGCAGAAGAGATCAATAGATCAAAATCTGTTGAATGACGAGCTATTTTGTGATGATGAGTCCGTCAACAAAAGCTGATTTAAAAGATTTTTCGGATTTACGGACTATTCGATTGAAAAAAAAAAAAAAAACCAACACGATTGAATTGTGGACCTTTCATTCTGTACATATGGTTCTACCAATTCAGCTGATTTCAATATATCTACATAAAATATATCCCTTATTTGGCCCGACAATTTACTTGTTCAATCCGACAGTTTCGTCCCTGACATAGAATAAGAGGACTAGATCGAATACCCCTTGGCAATCATATGAGATAATCGAGCTCGATTTTGCTGAAATAGACCCTGGTTCTTTTTATTGATCAGCCGATTCGGACACTGAATTACTGGTATGGTCCTTGAGCAGCGAGTCAGGATCTTGAAAGCTGTCAAACTGAAAAACAAGAAGGATATAATTGCGTACTCTTCTATGCACTTTGAATGTACCCATAAAGTCTCCAACTCCAAGCTACTCATCCGTACTTATGGATATATCCTTGAGAAAACCAACCATTCAGATGACAGTCACTAGATCATCACCAGTATAAATAGCTCAACTCCCACCAATAGACCTATACATCTTCACATATCATTTATCTTTGATGCATCGGATATGTGTAAGTGCAGGGTGACGGTCGAGGAAGACGACGAAGCCAATGATAAGTGTAATGGGCAAAGACGAGGAAGAACAAGAAGAGCGCCGAAGGGGCACTTTGTGGTGTATGTGGGAAGTGAAATGGCGAGATTTGTAGTGCCCACAAGCTACTTGAAGAATCCGAGATTTCAACAGCTCCTACGCAATGCTGCAGAGGAGTATGGCTTTGATTCCCAGGATAAGATTGTGTTGCCCTGCGATGAATCCACCTTCCTCAGCCTCTCCTCTGCCTTCTTCCCCAAAAGGAATGCGATCATTAAAACATGACTGAAATTTATTTACTGGACGTAAGTCGTTCTTGACGTGTGTGTATATATATATATCATGATTCATTTGTGCTAAATACACAAAAGCTTAATAGCGTCTTTGGAATTGGTCCTGTATCGCAATATTTGATTCATGACTGTCAATTAGCCCAGCAAGTGTTGTTTATTCATGAAGATTTTATCGCGAAACATTGAAGCTAATGCGAGCATATCCCATTATTAATGTTTCTCTTTATTTGGTGGGTATAACGTTACTTTTCCTAATACAGGATAAGTTTTGTATTATATTTGTAGATGAGACAGATAAGGATCAAACTGTAAAATGGGAATAAATCTTGGAAACAATATTATATTTCCAGTTCATATGATCTGAGCAAGGATGCGTGGGAGAGGGTGGTTGGGCATCTTCTAATGGGCCAAGCCCAAATATATTGCACAATTGGGCTTTAGCCCAATAACCAATTTGGGCTTGGGGTGACCATTTGTTCTGACACATGAGCTGTTGCATCTTAATCGACCGAGTGAGTACAAAGTACACTGTAGGAAACGGGCCCCACAAATTGACAACTAGAATTTGAAGATAAACGTGCTTCTTCATCCAACTACGAAACAATTCGGTTGCACTAGCCCACGAGGATTGGGCCCAACTCGACCCATCGCCATTCTCCAGATTCGAAGCTGTCTACTGTTTCTCCAAGATTATTTGGTCCCCTCTTTGATGTGCCAAGCTGTTTTTTCCAACCTGTCTACTGTTTTTACACCCATTTCAACGAGACAAAAATTGGCATTCAGGATGTGAACAACAAAGGAAAAGGAACAGCTGATCCACCAAAAAAAAAAAAAAAAAATCCAGTACTCAAATTTCACGTGAGTCGTGAAAATAGGATTAGGTTTACGTGTGGAGGAGGGAAGTATTATTTGATTTTTCTTCCTGCTTTTTTTTAGTTTACTTTCAAATTTCATTAGAAGCACAAAAGGCATGAATTGACTAGATAATTTCGAAGTTTTATGATGACAGTTAAATTGTAGGAGTAGAATAACAAAATTCGAATATACTTTTCAAATTGAATTATTGCACCACAATAACCTATCATGCAGTTGACAAAATCCACTAATAATCAAACAAGTACACAGTGATGATGCCTTACTTTAATGAGTAATCATACAAGTTAAGATGATCAAACCCGTGAATTGCATACAACTAATCCTTAGGATTAAACAAAAATCAATCTCCTTTGTTCCAACCCCGATATTTTGTCATTATTAGGAGGTAACAGCCGACAATATTACTATTTGTCTAAATGTCCGAGACACTTCCTGGATTTCCATACTCACAATATAGCGAAATTTCGCTTTGCACGTGATAAGAAACTTAAACTACAGTGTACAATTATATACAATAACATTGGATGGTCTCGTGACATAAATCTTAGTATAAATAAACCAGATTTGTGACCAGTGAGGGGGTGAGTATTCTTCAATGTGGAAGGGGTGTATCACGTGCTTGGTGTGCTGCACCTACCCCAAAAAAAAAAAAAAAAAAACCTTGAATGATGGTGGTTATTTAATAATGTTGCAAGATGTGGAACTCTTATCCATCGAAGTAAAGTACTGAGATTTGATATGTTTTGTCTTGGACTTTAAGCAAAGGGGACAACCGGGCCAATTTCATTGTGTGAACAAATAGAAAAAAGAGAGGTAGGTTGGATTTGGGTTGTGTGATGGGGTAGGTGCCCCTTCATCTTACTCAAACGGTTACCATTTCATCGACCGAATTGCTTGTACGGTCTGTCTGACGAGCATCCACAAATTTATCATTCAATCAGATATTGTACTAGCTCCTCGCATAGAAAATTGCTGATGGATCCATAAATTTTTTTCTTCATTTCACAACTCTTACCAGTATTTGAACATTAGGTTTATTGAAGTAAATCTTGACTGATAGGACAAATACAATCGATAGTTTTCGTGACATGATCAAAAACTTAAAAAAGAAATAACTACTTCATTCCATATGAATCCTAACGTTAATCTACTTATTCAATAAAAAAAAATTACATTTTACTTTTTGACAACATTTTAACATTAAAAAATATCAAATTAATCTAAATATATTTATTATTTTTTTTCATAAGTAATATAATAAACTTCATTATCATCAAAAAAAATATTATTTCTTCACAAAAATCTATTTAAATTCAATCAACTGGTATAAATTTTCATTACGGATCAAAACAAGGGGAAATATTATTTTTTGGATAGGTGTGAATCTACTCATTGTGATTGACGCGAGTATCAATCGTAACCACGACTTTTACATTGCAGTTCATATGAATATGCAAGTAATCTTTTGGTCTCACAATTCTTTCATAACCTCGTAGTCTTCTCTCCACCGGAGATTGCCGGTCATCAATCACCACACAGCCCAATCCCGTGACTCACTTAACTTTTCCTTCCCCCCCCAAATATATTTGTCCAAAACCCCAACATTGCTGTCCCCACTCTCATCTCCACATTGTCTCACTCATCACTAGTCAATTGTCATTCCCTCTCATACCCGGTTGCCTGCCGGTGCCCACCTACCAACTTTCCCCTCCTATAAAACGCCAGCTCTCCTCAACATGACTCTTTTTTCCCCCTCCACTTTCTCCCCCCCTCCCCCTGCCCCCGCCGGGCGCCACCTCTCCCGCCGGCGAGATCTCCGGCGACCGTCGGTCTTCTCGGATTCTCCGGCCTCTTGCTCCGTACAAATCGGCTTCTCATCAGGTTCGGTTTCTCTTTCTAACTCCTTTTCACTCGCTGTCTCGTGATATGGCTTTTGAACTGTGATCGATCTATGTGGTTTTTTTTTTTTGGCTGATGTGATGATCTGTTGATGTTGTGATCGTGCGGTTATGGTGTTGGATTTGATGTGCATTTGGTTGAGATCGAGGATTTATTGTGGATCTGTGAAGGGTTGATCGGCTTTTGTCGACGGAGTTGTGGTTTTTCTTTGATTCGAAGTTTGAGCTTGTAGTGATTAATCTCGATTGAGTGATTTGATTCACGTTGTTGATTTTTTTCGGAAACTGGAAAGGAATTGGGTTGAAATGTGTGCAATCGAGTGAGTAGATCGTGATTTGGGAGTCGGCGAGTTTTATTTACTGTTAGATAAGATTTCTACATGAATTTGGTTGATTCATGCTACCTAGAATTAATAAGGATTAGTTGCATGTTCCGAGAAAGCAAATTCTCGGATGGTTATGTGCGTAATTGTTACAGATCGTGTTCTGAATGTTGAGAACGTGTTGGAGGTTGTTGTCGATGGATGATACAAGAAAAGAATGATGTAGCGTATGGGTGTGAACTGGTCTATAGTCCATGAGTTATGACTATAACTATTGAGTCTAGATATTGACTGTTGTTTCATTTGAGTTTCATTATATCATGGATGAGATTCTAATGACATCGTCGTATCCATGTAGCATGTCCCATGTAAGGAGATAAATGCTTGATCTGTTTTAGATTGGTTTACCCAAATACAGGTCAATGGCAAGAATACTTTTGAGTAATATAGTTCCTTTGGAATAGAAAGGAGCAATTTGTATCTATACTTGACTCGATGATTGATGTTGATGTGTCAAGATCTTCAAGTTCCCATCCAGGGAGCATGCATTATTTCATATGGTTTGTTCTGTAGCTTCCACATCGTTGTGTGGTTACTTTGGCTTGTTGCCTTTTAGATTTATGTTTCGGTTTCGTTTCTTGCAGTGGTTTAGTTAAGTTCTGAGACATGAAGTTGGATGACATGGAAGGAGCAAACGGGGGTATTCAAAATGTGAGTTCTCACTGCTCGATCTTTGACATGGATGATTTCAATCTATCTCGGCTTCTTGATAAGCCAAGGTTGAATATTGAAAGGAAGAGATCATTTGATGAGAGGTCCATGAGTGAGTTGTCGATTGGACTTAATAGAGGGGAGTACTTTGAGGGTATGCACTCGCCTGCGGCACGGTCAGGCTTTGACACCCCTGCTTCGTCCGCAAGGAACTCATTCGATCCTCATCCTATGGTTGCCGAAGCATGGGATGCTCTTAGGCGTTCCTTGGTGTACTTTCGAGGGCAGCCTGTTGGCACAATAGCAGCTTATGATCATGCTTCAGAGGAGGTTTTAAATTACGATCAGGTAATCCTGTTGTTTCAGTTTTTGTGTGCGTATTTTGTCTCGTTAAGTCCAGCAGCTATCCAGCATTACACTGTTTATATTATGTTGCTTGCTACAATTTTGTATCACTAAACCTTAGTTTATTAGGAGTATTTTTTTTTTACTTATTCTCCAGATTTTCTTATTGGATACTCAGAAGCGCAAAAACTTAATGTTGGCTTTCTGCACAGGTGTTCGTACGAGATTTTGTACCCAGTGCACTGGCTTTTCTGATGAATGGCGAGCCTGGGATTGTGAAGAACTTCTTATTGAAGACACTGCAACTTCAAGGCTGGGAAAAAAGAATTGACCGGTTCAAGCTTGGAGAAGGAGTAATGCCTGCAAGCTTCAAGGTTCTCCACGATCCCACGAGGAAAACAGATACAATAATCGCAGATTTTGGTGAAAGTGCCATAGGGAGAGTTGCTCCAGTGGACTCTGGTTTCTGGTGGATCATTTTACTTCGTGCATATACAAAATCTACCGGGGACATGACCTTGGCAGAGTCACCAGAGTGTCAAAAAGGGATGAGGCTGATTCTAAGCTTATGTTTGTCAGAAGGTTTTGACACGTTCCCTACTTTGCTCTGTGCAGATGGATGCTCCATGATAGATCGCAGAATGGTAACATCTCTATGCGCTAGTAGTTGCATGTTGCAGATCCTCTATGAGATGTGAAATTATCATGCATTGATCTTACAAACAAGGTCTCAGTGATCACTTTTGTAATTCTTTCGTTTTACTTTATGATCATCTTATACAGGGAGTTTATGGTTACCCTATTGAAATTCAAGCGTTATTCTTCATGTCTCTGAGAGCTGCTTTGTCAATGATGAAGCACGATGCTGAAGGAAAGGATTTCGTTGAAAGAATAGTGAAACGTCTGCATGCCTTGAGTTTTCACATGAGGGGTTACTTTTGGCTTGATTTCCGTCAACTAAATGATATTTATCGATATAAAACCGAGGAGTACTCCCATACTGCAGTAAACAAGTTTAACGTTATTCCAGATTCAATTCCAGACTGGGTTTTTGATTTCATGCCTACTCGTGGCGGTTACTTCATTGGTAATGTCAGTCCTGCTAGAATGGATTTCCGTTGGTTCGCCTTGGGGAACTGTGTGGCAATCCTTTCTTCCCTTGCAACTCCTGAGCAATCTATGGCTATCATGGACCTCATTGAAGCACGCTGGGAGGAGCTTGTTGGGGAAATGCCTCTGAAAATATCATACCCTGCTATAGAAAGCCACGATTGGCGCATCGTAACTGGTTGTGATCCCAAGAATACAAGATGGAGTTACCACAACGGAGGATCTTGGCCAGGTTTTCCGTATTACTCATATTCTCCTTCTCATTGCTTCTGCGCTATTATTTACGAACTGTACATTAGATCTTTCGGTTTACTTATTGTTAAGTGATGCAATTCTAGCATAGACCTGCTGGCATTGCTTGACTCGAAGTATAGTAGGTTTATTAGAGCATTTCTGTTCATCAAGGTGGTCTGTTCTAGCAACCAAGGTACTAGTAAACATTGCTTTTCTGCTCAGCTGTCTTAGAGAAGCTGGTTAGCAATAGGGCGGAAACGGAAAATGAGCTGGTTAAGGATTGGTTTACCAGCCGAAGGTGCCTCCCAATATCTGAGAGCTGGACCATATGGTCCATAAGGATCCTCAAATGTCACTAGTCAACATGTATTGTATATAATAGTTTGACCAAGGCACGAGATTGTATGTGAGAGTTGAATTTGATTAATATTTTTTTTATGATGATGGATGAAAATATGCAAGAGAAGTTAGTGAGACGTGGTGAGATAATATATTTAATTTAATATGAATTTGATTTCAAATATGGGAATAAAAAGTGTTGTATGTATTTTGGGATGATAAAAAAAAAGACTTCCATATTAATGGAGTATAGCGTTCCATATTAATGGAGTATGTTATTTAGCCATGGTCCATTTCTATACGTTATGATTTCTTGTTTTGGGAGATGAAAACGGCTAATCTAAGAAAAAAGGTTTGTCCTTTGGTCCGTTCACTTCTGTACCTGTTCGGATTGAGTGCAAGGCCTCCTTCATTTGAGTGGGGATAGAAAAAGGTCATATACTTCAATACTGGAGTCTAGTTTACAAGTTAGCTGATTGTAGATTAGTGTTTGAGATTTGCACGCTTTCATTTCTACAATGTGTTTGAAGTTCATCTCATACTCTTTGTGCGATTGCGTTTTGTGTGATTCATGAATTATAGCAGAACTAAGATCTGTTAAGTCCCTAGGCGTGACACCATTTTGTGCTTTCTGCTTTTGCAGTTCTCTTGTGGTTGCTTACAGCTGCGTGCATCAAGACTGGTAGGCCTCAAATAGCAAGACGAGCCATTGATCTTGCAGAGAGCCGTCTGCTCAAGGATGGCTGGCCTGAATATTACGACGGCAAACTCGGTAGATACATAGGTAAGCAAGCAAGGAAGTACCAAACATGGTCCATTGCCGGCTATCTTGTGGCAAAGATGATGCTCGAGGATCCTTCACATGTGGGAATGATATCCCTGGAGGAGGACAAACTAATGAAGCCATTGGTTAAACGATCAGCGTCATGGACATGCTGAGGACTAAAGCAACGCGGCACAAGGATGATTCTTCGCACATTCAAGAGAACGAGGGGAACCGGAGAAGGTGCTAAGACGGCCTTTTCACTTTTGAAGATCCCTGGCCCAAAATTCTTTGCTGATTTTTCGCCATTTTGGTCTCGTCAGGAGTCCGTTGTGTACAATAGCGTCTTGGCTCCATGAATGACAGAGACGTCTTAAAAGTATTTTAATTTCTCAGATATGTAATGGGACACTTATGTGGAATGCCATATATTTAGCGACTATTATGACGAAGAAACTTGTAGCTGACATTCATCTATTGCACAATAAATAAGATCCTTGCTCTACACGGTTAATCCTCAGAATCAAGGGACTGGATAAATCAATTGCAGTGCATAAACTAACTATTAAACTCAGTGCCAATAACCAGGTACGCATTGAATCAACATAGAAAGAGATCGCAACTATAATGGACAAAACTTTACTTTGCAACAATAATCAGATCAGGTTGATTTTGAGATGTTACTGAGTAGAAGAATCAAAACCAAAACCGACATTCCACTTGGAGCTGCAGCTGCCTATTTTACCAATGTCTAATTGTTCTCAGAGGATTATGCAATAGTACACGTCAAGATAAACGTCACTCCAGGAGCTCATTTACAGACTTTGTTTGACGAAGGCCAAGAGGGGAACAAAACCAGAAATGAAGGATTTCTCGCTCGCAACAATCGCCAAAGCAATACTGGAATACAAAATATGAGAGTATAGATTCAGACCATCAACTGAAAAGTTTAGAAGTATGTCCTAGCCCGACGCGGTCTTCTTTTGCTGGAATATGATAGCATAGACAGGAACAAAGATCCCAATGCCAACAGCGGACCAGACAGCAAGAGGCATCTTCACCTTCTGGAACTTCACCCGGTCCAATTTGTACATGTGCTTCGCGTGAAGATAGAAAGGCTCGTCATGGCCATGGCCGTGTCCTCCAGCCATCATCTTCACCCCACTCGAGTGAACTCCTCAGTTTGCTGTCATTTGAAAATAAAAGTAAAAATCAGTACTAAGTGGTAAAAATATTCAGTAGCTGCGTGAGCGGTCAGCAGGGCATGTATGACGTTTGAGCAGTGATCATGAACAGCAATGCCATCAGAGTGAGAGGATACACATTCCGTCAAGAACGAAGACAATGCAAGAAAATTCATCATACGCAGCATAGAAGAAAATTCGGCTAAGGTTATCTCATTCATGAAATGTACTTCATAGGGATTGGATTCTCTACGGTTAAGCGTATAACTTGAATATGCTTGGGCACCGTCAAACAACCTCGCTCAAGATGTTATGAATTCCGGAGATCCGAACGCAGAAATCAAAACCCAACCTCTGTCGCACAATAACACATATGAACTAGTCTTATATCAAACAAAAAATATCAGCCTCTAGGGTTATGAACCAAATTAGACATATTTGTTCCCCTCACATCGATACGGAACCAACCCACACATATCATGGCTGGCGACTGCATATATAAATTTTCTAAATGACAAACTCTCATAAGAAAAATCAAATCGCTCATCTCCATCCTATACATACACGGCATAACTGCATAAGTGAACAGTATTCCTTCATTCTAAAAACGAAACAAAATCTGGATGAACCACGTAAACAATTGAAAAAACAAACAATGGTCTAACAGAAACAAATGCCAATCCTATGTTGTTTATAGGAAACCACTTGTTTCGTAAACTGTTTTGATTTATATTGTTGAATTTTTTAATTTTTTTTTTCACAATTTTAACCTATGTTACCGGACACTATCTTAACTCTTTCACACCAAAATCATGATTCATGATTTATTTACTCTTTTTTCTTTTTTGCTGTTTGTTTATTTATTTACTCTTCTCATCCCATATTATGTAACATTTTGTCCTATTGAATTGTTTGTCACATTTTTATATCTGGAAAGATTCGTATAATTAGAAACTAAGTAAAATGAAGACAAAATATTATGTGATTGAGAAAAAAAAGAAAAAAAAAAGATTTATGAAGTATGCGTCATGACACACGTATCTAATAATAAATGAATGATTTGGATTAAAATAACACAAATCAAGGTTGAAATTAGAATGTTAGTTTTTAATCTTAACCATTAATTTTTTTGTGTTTAATCTCAATCATTTATTTTACACTACATACATATATGTCATAACATATACCCCTTTTTCCTATGTGAATAAAATGAATGTTATTCTAACTATTTAAAAAAAATTATAGCACTTATAAAATTGAGATATCCCAAAATAAATTATAACATTATCATATTTGAAAAAAAAAAATTCTTACAAAATTACCTAAACATTCATTCCTCTTATTTTATATCACATCAATTCATCATATTATTTTTTGTACTTATTTTTTTTATTATTCTCACTTTCACAAATTAAAAAATAAATTAATTTTTACAATAAAAATCAATATATAATAAATTATTATATTAAATCAATCGAATATTATTCTTTTTTAAACCTCTGATATAACATATGTTATACGAATATTTATATTTTTTCTCAAATGTTTTTCGTAAAAACAACATGATTACTAGGAGCAGAGGATAAGTTACTTGGGATAGGGAGTTTGTGAGTTTTAATGACCAGTCCAGTCCTTCCAATTCCCTCTCTCTCCTCTGCCACACTGCTCCACTACCTTCGGGCCCCACACCCCCACCCCCTCGAACCGCAACATGGCGGGAAACGCGTGACAACCTCTCTGCCAGAAAAACAACCAAACCCAATCCTCATCGCGTCACCCCCTCAAATCTCAGCCGTCCGATCAAAACCCGTCCCCACACACCTCAGAATTCAGAAATCCACGTGGTGGTCCTCACTTCATCCCCACCCCCTCCTCTGACATCTGCACACAACCGACTTTTTCACTAGCGTAGAGTGAAATTTCCCCTTCTCTCTCCTCCAATGACGCACCGACACGTCACCTGCCCTCACTCCCATGCTCTCCCCCCTCCCGGTCACCTCACGCTCATTTCATGACCCCATCAACCTCCACGTGCCGGTCAAGCTGGCATCACTCCTCCGCCATCCCTCTTTTATCTAATCCTCAAGCAAAGCCAACAACAACGGTCAAGTAAGGTGAATACTCACTCTATCTCGCAATTCCTTTACTCCATCGTCATGGACCTGAGCGTGGAGCCATCATACATGAGCGACACCGAAGAACCCCCCATCGCCGCCGCCGCCGTCGCCGACACCAAGCCTTTCGACAAGAATGTGGTCCCCTCAGCAAACCGCCGGTTCAGCTCCGAGCCGTCTGCCGAACCGGTGGTCCTCGACCCGAACTCGAACTCCTCGTCCTCGACTTCGTCCCTCAAGGCGGTGAGGTACAGGGAGTGCATGAGGAACCACGCGGCCTCCATCGGGGGCCACGCCAACGACGGGTGCGGCGAGTTCATGGCTCGCGGCTCAGACGGCACCCCCGATTCCCTCTCCTGCGCCGCCTGCGGCTGCCACAGGAATTTCCATCGAAGGGAAGTTTCATATACTGCAGTCGACGGCGCAGGATCCGCTGTTCCCTCGGCTCCCACTCGACTGCTCCTCCACCACCAGCACCAGCCCCACCACCACGGCCGCGGCGGTGGAGTGTACCACCAGCTGTCAGCAGCTCCGCTGAAATCAGCCCCGCCGCACCTGCAGCGACAGCTGACGATGCTGTCGCAGAACACGGCGCCGCAGCTGGGCTCCAAGTGGCCGAAACAACCACACGATGACAATGACGGGAATGATGAGGAGGAGGACGACGACGACGACGATCACGACGAGGGATCGGGCGGGGTCAGAAGGGACGACAACATGGAGGTGGACTACGATAGAACTCCGGAGAGAGACGAACAATCGGCGGGCCCCCAGGGCAGAATGGGCCCAATGGGCGCACCGGCCCAATTCGGGACTATTGGGCCGACAATGGCGGCGCCGGTGAATGTTGTGTCCGGGGGGACAATGATGAGGGTGGGGAAGAGGTTTCGGACAAAGTTCACCTCAGAGCAGAAGGAGAGGATGCTGGCGTTCGCGGAACGACTAGGGTGGCGGCTGCAGCGACACGACGACGTTTCGCTTAACCAGTTCTGTGCTGAGATCGGTGTCACGAGGAATGTGTTCAAGGTTTGGATGCACAATAACAAGAATCTGCATCGTCCGAGGCCGATGGAGATGGGGACGACGTCGTCCGGGGAGTTCTCGTCGTCCCCGGCTGGTCCTCAGCAGATGGTGGCGCCGCCCCCTCATCCGTCGTCTGCCCCGCCACAATCTGTTGGGGTCTAATGTTGGTGGTGATGTTGCTGGTTGATTTATTTAAATCTTAACTGATTAGTAGGTTCTAGTTCGGTGATGATTAATAATGTATTATTTGATCACGTTTGGATATTGTTGTGATTTGGGAGGCGTGGAAATGAGCAGTTGTGTTAGATTTGGGAGCACGAGGGGTTGGTTGATTAGCGGACAAGGATCGCTGATAAGATGTGAGATTAGGGGGAAAGTGATCCTTTGTTGTCGTATTTGTTTATTATGTGGGGAACCATTCGAGTGTCTAGAAGAAGATATGATTTGTATCCAGACTTGTTGTCCTAGCTAGGCTTTTGGGATGAGTATGAGTATTCTGCATGTGATCGTCATATCAAATCTTCGATGTCACGTATCCAAATATGGATTTATGCAAATGCATAACTCATTTTATGTAAGTCTCTGGCATAGCTTTGGAAATAGTTTGAGTCATCTATTGTCAAAGTGATGTAAAAGTTTTTTTTCGTTCGTTGCGTGAAATATTGGACATTCTCAAAACTGTGTTAAGTAATGTCAAGTTGGCAATAAAAGTTAGTGCGATATGGATGGCCTGGAGTAGATTTAGACAATGGACAAATGATTATATCTTGTCATATCAAGAAAGCCATACGCTGTTTGTCCCATATTGTATCCAAACATGAAGGCAATGCACAAATCAGTTTATGCAAATCTACGTGGCTTTCTTTCTCAATTTACTTCACATAATCATCGGTGATTTTTTTTTGATATTATTATTGTTTTTTATTTTTATTTTTTTATATAATCTCAATTTTTATTTTCTCAATTTACCCATATTGTTTTTTGGATAGAACTATTTGATATTGATATGTGTTTCTCAAATGGTTGAAACGTAAATAGAAAACAAAAAATTAGAAAAATGATATTTTTTTCTGTTTCTCATTTCAGTGCAACATTCATGATTTTTTTTTATAAACAAATATTTATTGACAAAATATTTTTGACTTTTATTATTGATTTTTTATTTATATTACTGCTTTTGATTTTCACGATACTAACAGCCCCTTAGTTAATCATCCAAAGGGAAATATTATCTCTATCTTAATTTAATTATAACGATTTGATCCGACACAAGATTTCATATGTGTGTAAAATTCATATTCTTACGCCCTATTATAATTACAACATTTATGCAAATTTAGATTTATCTTTTTTTTTCTCTTCTAATTCTGAACCACATAATCTTTATCTCTTAATCTTCTTTAATTCCTAAGTAAAATGACAAAACGATACAATTATTTTGAGACGGAGATAATATAAAAATTTGACGAAGAAATAATATTTTTTTAAAAGATAGTGAAGTATAAACAAGATTTAATAAAAAAGAATAAAAAAAGATAATAAGTTAATATTAATAATATAAATTAAATACCAACTAAAAATTTAAAAAATATTTTTATATTAAGATTAATAAAAAATTGGTGTACCTGAGCGAGTAATCATTTCACCAGATAGTCACCGACACGTCTCCGCCCACTCTCCAAAATCACACCACAGTCACACAGAGACCCCAATTCATTTCAATCCATGTCAAACCCCAAACCCTAATAACATCATCCGCTAAACCCTCTCCTCCTCTTTGCCGTGAGATGTATAACGATGCCGCAGAATCACTTCTTCCCTCGAATCATCATCAGCCCACCACCACCACCACCATGTCCTCTCCTCATCTCCTCTCCTCCCTCTAACCACCAACGACGCCGACCCAATATGGCGGCAGCGACAGCGCCATTTTCAGTCATCTGCAGACCCACTGCCGCCGCCGCCGCTTCGTCTGTTAGGTGCCGGATTTGTCGATGCTCGATTGAGGATAAGGCGAAATCGAGTAGACAGTGGATTGGTTTGAAGGAGGCGAGGAAGAAGGGGGCTCGGGTCGCCTGGGCTGAAAGCGCTGTAGATGATGCTGGGGCAGCGGCGACGGGGGCGGTGTCTGAGTCCGGGAAAGGAGAGGAGGGCAGTGGTGGATTGGATGAGAGGAGGGGGAGATTGAGTAGGAGACAGAGGGGTTCGAGTAGTGGTGGTGGTGGGAATGGTTCTGTGTTGGGTGGGAATGCTGATTTGCTTACGGTTCCGGGCGTCGGGCCGAGGAACTTGAGGAAGTTGGTTGATAATGGGATTACCGCTCTTGCTGAACTCAAACAACTCTACAAGGATAAGGTAGTACCGATATCTTGCTTTTATCCTATTTAATTTGTTTTGTTATAGTGTATGTTGTTGTCGAGAAGGATTGATTGAGTGCTAAACAATCCTTCCATCAAACTTGTGGTCATCGGCCGAGGAATAGACTAGTTGTGTTGCCACTAAAATAGGATTGCCTACATCCTGCCCCCCCTAGACCATGTACTTGTCGATCGTCGTTGCATTTTCTGTAGTGATTAATTCGAGTTGAATATCGCTGGGCTGTTGATTGTGAGTTTTGGCACATCAAAAGTTTGATTGAGTACAATGTCACTCAATGGATGGAGTCCTCCTTGTGGACGTGCTGGTAAGAATTTGTTTTTTTTTTTTTTTTTTGCCACTTCGAATATGGTTGTGCTGAATTTGCCTGGTAGCATTTTGCTGAAACGTGGCCCCATTGTGGTGTGATATATTTTGATCGCTGCATCAATTAGTTTTGGCTTTGTTGAACCGATGTTCAAAAAAGGGGGGGGGGGAGTTTAGGTGTTGGTGTAGAGGTGATTAGCCACTAGATGGTTCTGAACCGTCCTTGGACCCTGCCTTATCCGCTTCAGCGGAGAAGGTAGCTCAACCGTCCTGAGACGCTTTATGGTTTTAGAACATTGTTTCTGAAACCAACAATCAAGGAGATTATAGAAGGTTTCTGTCGTGTAAGAAAAATGTGGTGCTCTGTTTTTATCCAGATTTACCCTGTTAAGTTGTGAGCTATTCACTACTAGAATCTCTCTCATACGAGCTCATATTCACTACTAGCATATGTGGTATCCTTATGTTCTTTTATGTGAACTGAAACGATGGTATACATTTTCTATTAGTAGTTATTGTTGTCGCTTTAGTGTTCGGTTTGTTTTAGGGTTGACGGGCTTTTAATTATTGTAGTGTCATACCTCCATGCCAAATCGATTTGGATTTGATGGGAATACCTGGTGTTCTTTTTGCAGTTTCTGGGGGAGTCAAGTAACAAGATGGTTGAGTTTCTTCGAAGCTCAGTGGGGATTATTCACAGAAACCATGCTCAAAGTATAACCACTTTCATCAAAGAGTCTGTCGATGATGAACTGAAGGAGGATGGTTCCAGTTCAGGGGTAAAGCCGCAGAAGAAGAGACTCACCTTTTGTGTCGAAGGAAACATCAGTGTTGGCAAAACAACTTTCCTGCAGAGAATAGCGAATGGAACTCTCGAGCTACGTGATCTGGTTGAAGTTGTCCCTGAACCAGTTGACAAATGGCAAGATATTGGACCTAATCACTCTAACATATTAGATAAGTTTTATGCTGAGCCAGAGAGGTACGCATATACCTTCCAGAATTACGTCTTTGTTACAAGGGTCATGCAAGAAAGGGAGTCATCCTCTGGTGTGAAGGCCCTCAGGCTCATGGAAAGAAGTGTCTTCAGTGACCGCATGGTAAGAATGTTCTCATTCAAGACCCTGATTCAAACCTTTGTT